>JAKZAP010000007.1:2291420-2595447 GCA_023053575.1 Branchinecta lynchi
TTAGACATGGGTGGTCCAACAAATTTGACTACAAAATAAATGCTGGGGGTGGAGTTTATTTATTTATTTATTATATTTTTATATTTATATTATATTTATATTTTATATTATATTTATAATATTTTTATTTATTATGTATAGCTTATTTTATTCGTTTAACTGTATACACTGAGCTGTTAGTTTCTGCTTAGGGATTTTTTTATTTTCCACTATCTGCTCTGGTAGTGCCATTCAAACATCTACTGCCGTCCTCACAACACAAAGTCTACTATGACGCGGAAAATCTGAATCTCAACAAAACCCTACTTTTCAGTGGCCAGGGGGTGGAGAAAGTTAAAGTTTAACTGGAAAAGTAACTTATTTTTGTATCATTTGTTATTTAGTTAGTTTCTGCTAAGGGATTTTTTGATTTTCTACTATCTGCTCTAGTAGTGACGTTGAGAAAATCTACTGCCGTCCCCGCGACGCAATCTCTACTATGAAGCGAAAAAATTTGGATCTCAACACAAACGCGGCTTTTCAGTGGCCAGTGGTAAGCTTTGTGAAGACTGCTTAGTGCCTGAACAAACTTTCTCGTTAATCTTTTCTGTCAGGATTGTAACACAGGAACAAGCACAGAGCTACCACAAATACGATAGGGAAAATCCACTATTCGAAAATTGATTGGTCGTGAATAGCAGAGCAACGAAGTAACGCATTTTCATCGGGTCTTCAAGCCTATTTGAGTGAATAAGTGATGGGAAACTATGTGATATGATATTTATTGCAAAAAGGCAACTGGACATAACTATCAGAAAAGCAAAATCACGTACAAGAAAAGACAAAAAAAAAAAAAGTGAAACTTAGATATAACTTAATAACACTTACATTAGATCCTTCCGATGCTATTGTCTATCTCACCCCTTTTCGGTTAAACTTTATAGGTCAACAGAAAGATGTAGGATAGATAGAGTTAATGCATAAAAGCGAACAAGTGCCATCGCACCAAAAACAACAAGGAAAAAACATATAAAACATGAACACTATGTCTTCATTTGAAACTACAGGGATTTACAGTTTTCCATGTGTGCTAATCCTATCTTTCAGATTATGACCATTAAGTTAAAGTTGATGAATTGTAGCGAGTTTGACAATAACTGAAAGGTGAATCGTTTTTAAGATACGGTACTTAAATGTCGTTTCTTGGAAACTTTTATGGCACTTGTCAAGGTCAGTTATCACGCACAAAATATAATAAATAAGTAGACTACTTAGACAGACATGTATGACGGATAAGCTAAATAGGAAGGAGGAAGCACCCCTCCCCCCCCCCCCCCCTGGTGCCCCTATTATCATGCTCCCGACGACTGTTTGCGAGAAGAAAAACTTGTCAGAAAAACGGGTTAGCCTGTATAAATTTGTCTTTGCAAGAAGTTAAGGGGCCTGGAGAAATGCTTAAAACAGCCAAAGCTTTCTAGAATACTAGAAAATAAGCAGTACACAGTGCGAGTTGTTCATTAAGTAAACCAGTAGCCCCTACACTGTAAAAAGTTTCTCCGAATAAGCATACAGTACTTGCTACTGGGATTACTCTCATCTCTATTGGGATAAAATTAATCCGAATTACGTATAATCTTATCTCAATAAAGACAAGAATAATCCCAGTAGCAAATACTAGTAAGTAAGCAGGTAATTTATTTATGACCCGCCATTGTGAAAAGGCGGAGTAAATGAAGAAAATAAAGAAAATAAACAAAACACAAAAACACACAGAAAAAAACACTTAATTCAAAAGGCACTGCAACATCTTTTTTTTTGCAGTGTACTCCTAGCGAAAGTAATGTCTGGGTCAATTCGCCAACTAATTACTACTTTCCTTCTTTCCCCAACAAACATTGCCAATCAAACCCTTAGAACCTCGTCTCCCCACCGCTTTTTTTTTCTTCTCCTAATCAGCTTCTTGGAATACCCTGGCCAAGCAGTTGGTCAGCATCTTCCCCCTGAGACATTTCCAGGTTATTTCACACTTAGATGAACACGTATGAAGGATTTATTCGAATCTTCTACCGACAGGAGGATTTGCCGAAACGAACATATAATGAGACATAGGAAAAAGATCTGACAGTAGCCCCTGAAGCTCTCTGACTTTATTCCCTCCCACAAAAAGAAAAAGACGAAAGAAGCTATATCAGACGTTTTCGGATGTCTTGGTATTAAAAGAGAAGATACAAAAAAAAATTGGACTTTCCGAGTGCATAGTGTTTGACCGTGTTGTTAAAGAGGGCACATTACTCAGCGCACCTCAGAGATATGAAAAATAATGAAAGTGATTTTTGTTTGTCTCACTTTTCCATGTTTTGGGGCAACGGCAGCATTTTAGGAGTAGGAAAACTAACAAGGTCATGAAAGCTTTTTCGTACGATCAACTCACGTTCGATTGCCATGGAGATGGACGGTAACACATGAGACTCAGCAAACGGGACAGACACTAAGGTTGCGCTACCGAACTTGACGATTGTTAACAAATTGTTAACAGTTTTTGACTTGTCGCGTTCCAGGTTTCTGATTTCGAATTCCAGAACTTAACAATTGTTAACTATTTTGTAACGATGGTTGGTTAGCATCGTTGTGGAACGTAACAACTGAAGAACTGGGAAAAGTTAACAATCGTCTAAGCTACAGTTAGCTCACCCCGAAATAAAGTTGATTGTTAACAACTGTTAAGTTTCTGGAACGCAACCTAAATGAAACTGAAGTATATAGTATATACGCATGTGCGTATGTGAAATTTATTATTTGGGATCTGGATCGGATCTGGTCACGGTAGGGGAGGGGGGTGAAGTGGGAATCGGAAATTTGCGGATAGACTATGCTCCGATTCCAGTTTAGCTCGAATAGGAGATGCGACGTCTATGTTTCCGATTTGTATTCAGCCACAGGGAGGGGAGTTGGAAGGGGATTCCCGGAAACGTTTTGGCTTGCACAGAGGTATAACAAGTTGAGCGATTTTAATGAAAGTTGGAATGTAGGGAGCTCACATGCCCTAGATGACAAATTTTAGGGTCCAAACTGGATCCGACCACGCTGGGGGAGGGGATTGGATTGAAACTTGATTGGTGGTAAGAGAAAATGCTTCAGATGATCCATTTAGTAGTCCGGAGGCCGAACCAGATTCTAACTCGGTAGGGGAAGCTGGAGGGGGTTACCGGAAACCGTGTGGCATGTGTAGGGACCAAACGAGTGGATCTTTAGGGTTGAAACTCGGAAGGTAGAAAAGTCATTTAACCTGGGTGACCCGAGGCGACGGTAATGCTCAGACTCGAGTGAAACTTGATATCGTATTTCTGGGTCCGAACCGCATTTTAGATGGCGTGGTATTTTGGTTTCTTGTCTACTTTTTCAGGTACCATGTATTCGTATCAAGTGCCATATGAGCTCGTAGCTCTTGTTTTTTGAAGTAGTGAACTGAAAGACAAGTGCTCAACAAAAGAAAAACAAAAAGTTTGGAATTATTTTTTGAAGAAGTTTGTTTAGTTGGTCGTTTGGTGTAACAGAATATTTGCTAGTTACTGTTCTATTTCAAATGTCTTCTTAACTGATAAATCAATGTTTATTCAAACAATGTTTACAACGGATACGTCAGCTATGATTCTTCATCAGCGATATTTCGGCCCTTCTTGGCAAGGGTCCTCGTCAGGCTTTTTTGATAAATCAATGATGGCTCATAATCTAGAAGCACAACTTGAACCGGTCACAAACTGCAGTTCCAAGACAGAGAAAACTAACAGCTTTAAGAAACATCAGAACGAGCAGAACCGATCTCTCTCACATCCCTTTTCAAGGCGCAGATTCGAACCGTTAGCTTTTATCGACACAAGAAGATACTATAACCGTGGACCCCAAGGACTCATTAGTTTCTCTTCGTCGCACAAGAGAGACGTTTCACCCCGCAATCACGGTGCTCGAATACCAGTTTGCATCGAAATTGTCCAATTTCAGGAGCCTAGCGATAAAATCATGCTCCACCATCATCATTCCTAAGAGAAATAGGAAATGACGCAATATCCCATCATGGGGGGACCGAGGGATTTTAGAACGAGAGATTTTAAGAAGAAGCTTAACGAATTCTTTAAGCACCAGGCATCATTTTGACGTATAAGCTGAGACATTCAATTTGCTAGTTCTAAACATGGACCTAAATTTGAGTTATAAACTCAAATTAGTCAATTGAGTTATAATTATAAGCCCAAGTTGACTGGGAATCAAATTCGTCGGTGTCAAGCGTAAACCACGTTCACCCTTTTTCAAAACTTTTCAGGAGGTGAAAAAAACATAATAACTTTTTCTCGTTAGTAGTAGAGCCCCCTCTGTTAATCCGACATATGTGGTTTCCATCTTGGTTGTATCTCCCAAACTGTAAGTCGGATGCAATCGAGATACGCACCGTTCGACGCAGAATTTTTCGGCGAGTAGGACTGTGTCAAAAAGTGGAAATCGCAAATTTGACCAGATGCGTGGTTTCCGCTCGACACCGACAAAATATAAAATTAACTAAACGGATAAGTCAGCTAGAATTCATTAGCGAAATCTCGCCCATTCTTGGCCAGGGTCTTGTTCAGGGTGTAACTGAAAGAAGTGAACCCGCAATTTTGTTTATTCAGGTCCGATTCTTTCAGCGCGGCTAAAGCCTGAAGAGGAGTCTTGCCAAGAAGGACCAACACACCGCTGACGAATATCCTAGCCGACCAACGAGTTTTAATAATTTTCATAGCTAAAACCAACCTTTGGAGCTAATAAACATAACAGCTCCTAAAGGACCTGTCTTACGTATAATACGAGCCTACTTCCATAATCACTCCATATATTTCTAAACCCGAAGACCCCAATTTCGTACGGTACGTTCTAACCCCTCTAACAAAACCACGCTGATTTTCTCACTTGCCGTGTTTTGCTACCTTCGATGTGTATCACACTGTCAACGGTGTCTGCGATAAATTTTTCCGTCAGAAAAAAAAGGTTATGTAGAAGATCACTTGCTAGAAATCAACGGGTCTTGGAAAAGGCTTAAAACAGCCAAACACCGCGGGTTATTTGTTGAAAGCACAGCATAGTTTTAAAGTATTGAAATATTTTAAAAAACTGTAAGCTGAAGAGTAAATAGTGCGAGGGGTCCTTTAACCTCCACGAAACGTGGATCGAGCGTAAAATCTGGTATCTCCGGCTCAGTCCAACGTTTGACCTTGTGCTAGTCACGACTCTTCTAGATTGAGCTCCCCAGCTCCATGTTAAGCTGCTTTCACACTGACGCGTTTGCCTTTCACACTGAGCTACGCAAGCCTTGCGTTGCGCTTGCGACGACGCAGCGCGGAGCTTGCGCATAAAAAATTGACGCAACGCAAGAATGGAACTGAGCTCTATTTTTGCGTTGCGTGTGACGCGTACGCATCAGATTTTTCATAAGAAATGGAAGTTTTTAAAGAAAAACTAGTAAAGCTTGTTCATGAGAGACCTGAACTAGATGATAAAAATGTCCCTGACTATCACAACAGGGCTTTCATTAATAATACATTGCTATCAATTTGTGAAATCAAGGAGTTTAGCAAGAGCATGACTGGTAAGTTGACCCTACTTTGTATCACATTACACTTAATTGAACCTTCTCTCCTTCAAGTTGCAAATAGGAATAATACAAAATTACCCGTAAACATTCTACAAACTGTCTGAATTTGCTTATAGGCTCCATGTTCAGTCCAGGCAAATTTATATTTCATATCTGTAGGCCTGTCTAAGATATTGAATGGATAACTTTGTTCAACTGGACCTTTAAAAGTATGAGTGTGTACGCCATGGTACCCAGAAATTGCAGTCTTCCATTTTTGTGTCACATCCAAATACGGTCATACACTCAAATAGGGTCACAAATCCAAATACGGCCATACCTCAGATGCTTGAGATGTAATTGCAAGTCTTCTGTGATATGTATACTTACATTTTTTTTTAAATATTCCTTGAGCCCAAGCTGACTTAGAAACATAGGAATTCATATAAAATATATTCATATAATAATTACATTTTTTTTTTGCAGTGAAAGAAGTCAGAGACAAATTCAAGTCACTCCGTAATCCTTTCTGCCGTCTCAAAAAGAAAAAGCTGGAAGCAGTGGTGATGCTGCTACAGAAACCGGGCTTAAACCAAATGAAGAGTTTTCCGGTTACTGATGTTTTTTAAGTGATTCTGTGTCCCACAGAAGGCAAACGGTTGGAAATGGGCCAAACCCTCCTGAAACACAGTTGCAGAGCACATCTGAAATTCCACCAGCTTATTCTTACGAACCAACTGATTCCCCAGTACCTGTCTTTGAAGTTGAGTCAGAACTAGTTGAGGGATCTGAAGATTCCGGCGAATACACTCAGGAGATTAATTTGTCAACATCACCAGAACAGATCCAACCCAAAGTCTTACCAGCTGTGGGTGTAAGAACTTCGAGGGAGAGAAAAAGGACTGGAGAGTCACTTGAGTCAAGTGGCTTGTCAAAAATTCTTACTAAATTCATTGAAAAGAAAATGGAGCAGCCAATCCAGCCTGCTGTCAATTTACAAGACCCTGATCTTCAATTTGCTCTGATGTTTAGCAAACATATGAAAACTGTACCAGTGGAGAAGCAAATTGATATGCAAATCGAACTGCTTCAGGTTGTGAAAAAGTGTCAGAACGAATAGTTCAATTTGTCTTTTCAAAAGTCAACCATTCGATTTAATTAATAGTTTTGGTTCAACTCAATCACATGATCTCTGTCTTTTTATATCATATTATATTTGAAGTTTAAAACGAAGGTATTTGCAGTTGTATACGGTATGAGCAGTGATGCTGCAATTCAGAAGTGCCCAATGTCATTTAGATTTCAGGTGGTAGTCATTTATTACATAAAATACAAAAAATAAACTGCTAAACCGAAGTAACATGGTAACGGCTCTAAAACGTTCCTTGTAAACCTTTTGCCATTTTCTGAAAACGCAACGCACAAGCCTTCACGGTGTGAAAGGTCTGACGCAAGACAGACGCAACGCTGACTCTACGCAAGCGCAACGCAAGCATCTTGCGTTCTCAGTGTGAAAGCCGCATTACACCTGCAGCCGCTCGCAAAAGCTCTACAAAATGAGTATCTTGGAATTTTTCCGCCACCGTCAATTTGGCTAGACACTCTTGAAACAGATATTGTCAAAAAATGCACAACTAATGAAAACGGTGGTTTTCAACGGATTACAGCCATTATTACCCAATGCGATGAGAAAACTAAGAACAATAATATTGAATCAAGATAGTCCTCCTGCATATTAACTTTGATCAACTTGAGAATTAACTACCAAATTTATGTATTGTGCCAAACGTAATTCAGCATGTACTGTTAAGGACCCTTCACGCTTTTGTTGTAACATGAATAAAAATACTTCGCATTGTAAGCCTTAGCCTCTCTCCCGTTCAACTTGAAAATCAAGTTGTGCGCCCACGTATGCGCTGACTAACCACCCACACTGAGACTGGAGCCTGACAAAGAGTCCCAAGAGAACCTAACCTTTGATGACTTTAGGGACACTGAACATCCTGAAATTTTGGAGTTTTAGATCAGCCTCGACCGGTTGTGTGCAAATTCAGTATAATATCTGTTGCTGTGTCTGTTGGACCAATGTAAATTTCTCCATTTAGTTTTGAGCCTACCAGGATTGCTGTAATTACTTCAGATAAGGTAAAAGCTTGTAGTTGTCAAAACGCAATTAGCTGTACAGTTTAGTATCATTGTGTTGCGAGAGCAACACTTTGGTTTTGTCCTCGTTTTTTTTTTTTTTTTTTCCTATGACTCCGATTTCATTTTATTCCTGGTAACTGAGAAGGGTCTAACCTGTGCGGTTTTTACGGAAAGTGTGGACCTTAGGCCGGATTGATGAATATGACATTACATTTTGGAAAGCTCCGTAGAACTCTTGCCTGGGGCCAATAAGGATGGTTTTTGCTTGTCCTCGAGCTAGAGCCTACGGTTTGCGAGGTGAAGTGGAGTTATATAGCCTATGTCAGAGAGGACTATCTGAAGTTGTGTAGCGAACCTTTCGTTTCATCAAAAGATGTTTCTGCTTTCGAGTGGAAAGCTCCGTTCTAGCACGCAAGCAGGCAGGCACCAGTTTCAAATTGAAGATGGACTAAAATCTATAAGTGTTAAATATATGCGGCAGTTACCCGGCCCCACAGCCAACATATCTTCTTTGAGTGATAAATAGAAAAATCTACAGAGACAAAAAAGTGGCTTTTTCCCACGGGTCCGAAAGTGCTGCCATCTATTGTTTCTGTCCATGTCTGCGACGATTTCAGCTGAGTTTATAATTTTTTTTTTTTGCACTTTGGTTTGTGGTAGAGTAACGGTATCAGATGTGCCTCTTAAACTTTAAAAGTTCTCTCATTGCTAAAGAAACTAGAGCTTATCCTTTGCTCCTTTCTAAGTCGTGACGTTAGAAAGTTGGCCTACGGCAAAAAAGTCAACTTTTGAACTAAGACAGGTAGAATTTTTTTGTCGACGGCAATCGATAGCCATTGATGAGCTGATAAAAGTATATGCCATCCATTTTTTGGTACAAAAATTCCTTCATGAGATACACCAGTTTGAAAATTTCAAAGGGGTTTACAACTTCATAGTAAGGTACATAGAAACCAAAAATAGGCGATGCCAGTTATGATACATATAGGGGACTTTTAACAAACAGTCGACTGTTAGCCCATAATCATCTTCGGTAATGAGGGGTTTGCAGCTTTTGCTTGTTGGTATACCTGTTATTTGTTTCCGGTGTATTCGATGGTAAGAACAATTTGGTTCCCAATGGTAAGATATGCAAGGGACTTGTAAGTAATAATCGGCTGTTATGCTACAATCATCTTCTGCGATGATGGGTTTGCAGCTTTTGCTAGCTGGTGTACCCATTATTTGTTTCCGGTTAACTTAATGTATATCACGGGAGAGGGACTTGTAAGTAGGAACCGGTTCACGAGGGGCTAGGAATTTTTGCAAATGGGTGCACATTGTATTCGATCTGACGGTAAGAAAGTTTGTGTCGATGGTCTATCAATGTAACCGAGGATTAACTGTTTACACAACGGATACAAACGAAAATGTAAAGCAATGAGGTAGTTTCATAATAATTAATAGTGTCATCTATGGTATTTTAATCCTGAAAAGTTACGGATAGCTTTCTATTACCAACTAGATTATATAAGATATTGTTCCAAGTTTTCATCCGTCACGATGTCTACGATTGAAAAGGATAAAGTACAACTGATTGCAAAGTTAATTTAGTCCCTTCTTCCTATATTATTTTGTTGTTGTTTTTACAACGCTGAAGAATACCTTTTGATCATATGATTAATTTTTTTAGAACATCCCGTTTAAAAAGCTTATGCTATAATCATCTTCAGCGATGAGGGGCTTGCAACTTTTGATAGCTGGTATATCCATTATTTGTTTCCGGTGAATTTGATGTCAATCACGGGAGACGGACTTGTAAGTAAGAATCGGTTCACGAGGGGCTAGAAATTTTTGAAAATTGGTGCACATTGTATTCGATTTCTGTAAACGTGACAGTAAGAAAGTTTGTATCGATGGTCTATCGCTGTAACCTAGGATTTACTATTAACGCAACGGGTACAAACGATACTGTAAGGATATTATTCCAAGTTTTCATCCGTCACGATGTCTACGATTGAAAAGGATAAAGTTCAACTGACTGCAAAGTCAATTTAGTCCCTTTTTCCGATATGCTTTTGTTGTGGTTAGGGCAATCGGTAGCCCTTGAAGAGCTGATCAAAATATATGCCATCCATTTTTTTGAACAAAAATCCTTCATGAGATAAACCAGTTTGAAAGTTTCAAGGGGCTGACAACTTCAGGAGTAAGGTACACACTGAAACCAAAAATAGGCGATACCAGTTGTGAGACATGTAAGGGACTCGTAAGCAACAGTCGACTGTTAGCTCATAATCATCTTCGGCAACGAGGACTTTGCAGCTTTTGCTAGTTGGTATACCTGTTATTTGTCTCAGGTGTATTCGATGGTAAGAACAATTTTGTTCCCAATTGTAAGACATGCATGGGACTTGTAAGTAATAATCGGCTTTTATGCTATAATCATCTTCAGCGATGAGGGGTTTGCAACTTTTGATAGCTGGTGTATCCATTATTTGTTTCCGGTGAATTTGATGTCAATCACGGGAGACGGACTTGTAAGTAAGATCGGTTCACGAGGGGCTAGAAATTTTTGAAAATTGGTGCACATTGCATTCGATTTCTGTAAATATGACAGTAAGAAAGTTTGTATCGATGGTCTATCGCTATAACCTAGGATTAACTGTTTACGCAACGGGTACAAACGATACGGTAGTGTAAAACAATAAGGTAATTTTGTAATAATTAATAGTGTCATCTATGGTATTTCAATCCTGAAAAGTTACGGATAGCTTTATAATATCAACTAGATTATATAAGATATTGTTCCAAGTTTTCATCCGTCACGATATCTACGATTGAAAAGGAAAGTTCAACTTCGACGGCAATCGATAGCCGCTGATGTATATATGATATCCGCTGATGGATATCTGCTGATGGATATCAAAGTATATGACATCCATTTTTTGGTAAAAAAAATTCCTTTATGAGATACACCAGTTTGAAAGTTTCAAGGGGTTGACAACTTCAGTAGTAAGGTACACACAGAAACCAAAAATAGGCGATGCCAGTCGTGAGACATTTAGGGGACTTGTACGCGACAGGCGACTGTTAGCTCATAATCATCTTCGGCAATGAGGGGTTTGCAGCTCTCGCTAGTTGGCGTACCTGTCATTTGATGAACAATTTGGTTCCCAAATGTAAAACATGCAAGGGACTTGTAAGTAATAATCGGCTGTTATGCTACACAAATCTTCAGCGATGAGGGGTTTGCAACTTTTGCTAGTCGGTGTAGCAATTATTTTTATCCGGTGAACTTGATGTCTATCACGGGAAAGGGACTTGTCAGTAGAATCGGTGCACGAAGGGCTAGAAATCTGTGCAAATTGTTGCACATTGTATTCGATTTATATAAATCTGACGGTAAGAAAGTTTGTATCGTTGGTCTATCGCTGTAACCTAGGATTTACTATTAACGCAACGGGTACAAACGATACTGTAAGGATATTGTTCCAAGTTTTCATCCGTCACGATGTCTACGATTGAAAAGGATAAAGTTTAACTGACTGCAAAGTCAATTTAGTCCCTTTTTCCGATATGCTTTTGTTGTGGTTAGGGCAATCGGTAGCCCTTGAAGAACTGATCAAAATATATGCCATCCATTTTTTTGAACAAAAATCCTTCATGAGATAAACCAGTTTGAAAGTGTCAAGGGGCTGACAACTTCAGGAGTAAGGTACACACTGAAACCAAAAATAGGCGATACCAGTTGTGAGACATGTAAGGGACTCGTAAGCAACAGTCGACTGTAAGCAACAGTCGACTGTTAGCTCATAATCATCTTCGGCAACGAGGACTTTGCAGCTTTTGCTAGTTGGTATACCTGTTATTTGTCTCAGGTGTATTCGATGGTAAGAACAATTTTGTTCCCAATTGTAAGACATGCATGGGACTTGTAAGTAATAATCGGCTTTTATGCTATAATCATCTTCAGCGATGAGGGGTTTGCAACTTTTGATAGCTGGTGTATCCATTATTTGTTTCCGGTGAATTTGATGTCAATCACGGGAGACGGACTTGTAAGTAAGATCGGTTCACGAGGGGCTAGAAATTTTTGAAAATTGGTGCACATTGCATTCGATTTCTATAAATATGACAGTAAGAAAGTTTGTATCGATGGTCTATCGCTATAACCTAGGATTAACTGTTTACGCAACGGGTACAAACGATACGGTAATGTAAACCAATAAGGTAGTTTTGTAATAATTAATAGTGTCATCTATAGAATTTTAATCGTGAAACGTTACGGGTAGCCTTCTTCCGATATTGTTTTGTTGTTGGTTTTACAACGCTAAAGAACAGCTTTTGATTATGTGATTATTCTTTTTAGAACATACCGTTTTAAAAGCTTCGATAAGTTGACAATTTCAGCATTTAACCGACAGCGAAGAAACAAAACCAAAGTGTTGCTCTCGCAACACTTTAGCCGGCGAAGCCGGACAAAGGTTGCCGCAACACTTCACGTTGCCCGGGCAACGTAGGTCTAGTTGACTTTCCATTCAAAGAGCTCATTCAGTTTCAATTATATTACAAATATCTCTCCTTATCCGTTCTCTCTTTCTTCCATGACAGTCACGTGATGGAAACGCACGCTGTGATTGGTCACGTATAACTTTTAACACACAGAATAGAACCCGTTCCTATTAATTTTTAGCACAGCAAGCCTGGCGGGATGAAAGTTTTACCACAGAAATTCCCGGATAGCAAGTATAATTCAGGAATTCTGCGCCTTAAACGTAAGCTTGGACGGTCCTTTACCTTGCTTCTACAATACAACTTCGGAGAAAACTGATACAGCCCACAAATTTCCAGATTTCAGCAAATCGGACGCAAGGAATAGATCGAAACAAAAAAAGATACTGACACCATCAGATGAACGCCAAACTCACTAACATCAAGTCAAGAGTGAAAGACATAATGTCTGCTTTGTTCATGACAGCAGACATATTTCAATCGGCCTAATCCCAACCAAAAATTACGACCTTCAACCTTGATCCTTGCTTGCAACTACCTTTCATCAAAATTCAATTTCGATTGAAACTTACTGCAGGGAACTTATATCTTTACGCCCTGTCAGGCCATATCACATCCGAGAATTTAGTACTTGCCTTAACTAAGCCGACAAGCCAGCTACAAATTATTGAACAATTAGTTGAAGAATCTCATTAGTATTCTGGCATTAGTGCTCCTACTCACGCCAGTATAATCTTTTAACACTTTCTGAAATGGAGCTAACTATGCGTGAAAACACAAGCCAAAAAACTGCCCATTAACTTTATTATCATGCATACTCACTTAAACCCAGCGGCGAACGTCTTCTCAGGCGAACTAGACAGTTGCCCAGGGCAACGACCCTGGAAGGGCCCTGGGCCCGGGCCCAAGTGTTAAATGTAGAAATTACAATGTGTGAAGGGTACTTATTCTAATTTCATTTCTAACTCTTCTTGTCTACTTTGTTCTGTTAAACGAAGAAAAAAAAAATTAAACTAAAGATTTTTTTTGTTGCTAAGCTAGAAGGTATATATGTACAGTGGCGAAACTAGCCATTTTCGTGGAGGGGCAAGCCCAGGTTTTACCGACAAAGTTGCTTTTTGTCGGTGCACGTTCCCCGTGAATGCATCTTCCAACCGTTGTAATAATAAGTTGTAACAAATCAATTGAGATGGTTTTCTGATGAAAATTAATTAGTTCGCCATTAACTTTCTGGCACCGATGGTTATGAAACAGAACCAGGAACATACTATACAGTCAATAGTCTTGCAAACCAGAAAAGTAGTCATAGGCACTGCAACAGATTACTTCGCTGCTTGAAGATTTACGCGGCTGTCTTTTTCGCTTGTAAACTAAGCGGGTTTTTGGGGGGTCCAAAATGTTAGCACCTACGATTTCCTAAAGTTTATCTGTTCATCGGTTACCATGATAACTATCAAAGGGGTTGAGATATTTTGCTTGAAATTTGATATGAGGATGCATTGGATCAAAGTACAGGTGAAGGGAACAGGCAATCCAGTTTTATGGAAACTTGAAGTCTGGTGGGAGCAGATGCCCCAAATTTACTGATTCTGTGTGCGAACGTAATCCGACAATTGAGTTGAAGGTGGGGGTCAGAGTAACTTCGTGATACGCCTCAAGAACCAAACGGGTACACGGGCCCTAGAAATTGCTCGAATTCGACTGAAACTTTCAATTTATCCGCGTCCGAGAACAGTGTTGCAAGGATGTCTCGGAAATATTGTAATACGAGTAGGGGTCGAACGGATAGAGTGATTGGGAAAAAACTTGAGGGATACTAAACTCAAAACACCTAGACATGTAGTATGATGCCCCAGCCGGATCTGACGTCCGTTGGGTGAAGGTTGGGCTGGGGGTTACCGGCCGGACCTGGTAGGCCCACTGGACATTTTTCGGAAATGCACCGTTCGAGTGATGCTTGGTGGATGGTAGACGAAGATGACAAATATGTGCCATTTATGTGTCCGAACCCCTTCTTGCAATTATGGTACATCGTAGTGCTATGGGGGGATCAGAGGTGGGTCCTAACATTTTCTTGAAACTTGGCAATACTGCGCCCATGACACACAGTTGTGTTATTCAGATATCCTGGCCTTATCCAACCTCGGAGGGCCGAGTTGGTGGGGTATCACGATCACTGACGGGAATTCGAAACTCATAAGTGACTGAACAAAGTGTACCATTTCCGGGACTGATGTATAGCCAAATCAACCCAAAAGGGCAGTTCATGGGTGGGAACAGAGGAATCACTCAAGAAGAATTTAAGGAATCAGGTGTGCCGGTGTGGTTGATTTGCCGTCAAGGAACGAAGAAGTGGTAGGTTAGTGCGTTTTCGGATTTACCGACGAGATTATTCCAGTCACCACATCAAACGTCTCGCGCTGACGAACAGTTCACAAATACTGAATTTAACGACAAGATTTGTATCCATTCCGGATGTAAACAGACCGAAAAAGAGTTCCCATTTTACCGACTAGACTTTCCCAGTCATCATATCGCAACAGATATTCCGATTTCGATCGGATCATCGGCTTGATTTCCCGACAAGGCTTTTGTCGGTATCAACTCCGCACCGACAAAAAAAAATCTGATTTCCAGACAAGAAGCTTCCTGACAGAGCTTCTGTCGGTATCAGACACAGTATCAGGAAAGTGTCTTATCGGAGTTCTTGCCGGTAATGAAAACGGAATTCACGCACCGTCTCCGCACCGTCTCCGCACCGACAAACGCTGCCGATTTCCAAACAAGAAGTTTCCTGATTTACCTAAAGAGCTCTTGTCGATACTGAAAACGGAATACGTGCACCGACCCGCTTTCCCTACAACAAGTTTCAGGATTTACCGACAGAGCTTTCGTCGGTATCAGAAACAAAATGAGGAAATTGTTATTCAGAGCTCCTATCGGTACCGAAAATCGAACCCGCGTACCGTCTCCGCACGGAGAAACGCTGCCGGTTTTCCAATAAGAAGTTTCCTACGACTTACCGACAGAAGCACTGTGGGTATCAGATACGAAATGCTAAAGCATGACGTACCAACAAACGCTGCCTATTTCCCAACAAGAAGTTTCCTGTTTTACCGACAGAGCTTTTGTCGGTATCAGAAACGGAATGCTAAAAGCGGAATGCTAAACACTGCCGATTTACCAACATAATTTTTCGTGGGGGGGGGGGGCAGAGGTGCCCCCCCACCCACGCCCTCCCCTAGTCCCCATACAAACACATTTAGCTTTTAATAATGTAGTAGATGCACAAGATCAAAAACATTAAAAAAAGAAAAGGGACTAATCGGGTCTAAAAAATTTCTTCCTAGATGGAATGCGGAGAATATAAATATAATGATATATATTATCTATATCTGTATATAAATATAACAATATATACTATTTATATCCGTATATAAATATAATGATATATGTGAAAAATATCAGTATACAAATATGTATGTCTGTAAAACATATGAAATACTATACATAATACGTACCTACAATACTAATTTATAAACATTAAACCTGTAGACATTAATTTCCCGCGTTTATCAGAACTTGGCTATTTCTTACTTTTCCTTGCCTTTCCTTCTGGTAATTCTGTAGCAAATTGACGCAACAAAAGCCGGCAGAGAATTCAATATATATACACCACAGAAATTGTCTGTAAAATCGCAAACAACGGAAAATGCAAAATACGTTCAAATAGGTCCAAGAACTAGCAGCAGCATCAATTTGGTGACATTGCTGATACAAAAATATTCGAAAACGCCACAGCTACCACATATTTGAAATGTCTCTCTAACAAAACTCATTATTCGGGAACAGCGGGAAAATGGAATGGGGCATCACATTTGCACTGGGTTTTCGGACCAAAAAGTTATTCGTAGCTGTAGTTTATTGTTTCAGACCTATTCAAAGAACCTTTAAACAAAATCTGATTAATCACCTGATAAGGGTTGAGCCGCGCAACGGTTAATTACGCTGTTATTCCAGCCAAAAGGTAACCCACGCCCTTCGACACAGAAACGCAGCAATAAAACGCGTTTATAGGCCATGAAAACGATATTTCATCATAGTAAACATAACTATTACCGTGGTCAATGCCAGAGATGATTAGATTTTTCAAAGATGGTCGTAGTTTCCCGCTATAATGTAGGATCCGAACAACCTATCTCTGGTTCGTTACAATGGCCTACTAGTGATGGGAGTCCTGAACCCCTCACTCGGACCGATGTATGCTCAGCTAAAGCCCAAGATCGACACCGTCATTTTACGCCACTCGTGCCACTCCCCATGTCTAAAACTGATAGAAATTCCAATGCGGACGACAGATCACCTCAGCGACAGGGTCATAAGGTCCCATAAGATCCACATCCAAGATCTCCACGGCAATTAAATTGATACGATCTCATCGGCCCAGTACTAAAACCATGATACGAGGTTTGGCACATGTTAGAATCGCAGAAACCTCGCCAACTCGGTAAAGGCGTTTGGCCATAAACCCCTTTGAGACGCTAAGATAACGAGCAAGGGACTACCAAGCTCGGCCGTAACTTAAAGGCCTAATCCAAACATTCTCTTTACCTTCTCTTAGAGATCGCAATCCACCGGTTTATTTAGATTTGAATTCATTGCCAGGTCGCTGTTTTGGCTCGAGAAACAAGACCAAAGGTGTCGATGGGATCCCAAAAATCTGATATATAATGCAGACAGATAAATATGTGTACTTGCAATATTCAGACACAGACCAAGGTTTATATTGCAGGACGAAACAGGTTGGAAACTTTATACACTGATTGTCTTTTACAGATTGGTGCGTTTATCAGATGAGAAGTCGGACATTCTGGTCATTTCAGGAATCGCTGGATATTATGCAGAACTGACAGTTGTTGAATGTCTGGTGTGATTGTCGAACATCTAATCAACTTCAAACTTTTACTTACTTGTCCGGCGAGAAAATGGTTTTCATATTCGTGTTCAGCAAGTCTTCTTAACCCATAATCAACTATCTCATTAGCTGTTTAAAAATATGTTGGGACAGCCCGCAACCACCTACTCTATTCCCATATACAAGGCTGTATCCAGGGGGGGGGGGGGTAGGGGGTTCAAATTCCCCCATAAACATACAAAAAATAATCGTTTGTATAGACTTTTCCCTGTGATCTTTGTCTTTTTTTGTACTTTTTTGTCCAACCCGCAGGCAAACCTGCCCCGAAAGGCAACCCCCCCCCTCCCCCGAAGTGAATTCCTGGATACAGGCCTGCCCATATATCAACCCCTTCGACCTTCAATCACACTAGCTCTTACGTTCACAGATTACGCGTTCTGCGCCTCATCGACGCGCAGAGCTATACTAGTGTGAAGAAAAGGGGTAGCCGAAAATTGGTCGACAAATTTTGTGTCCGGTTTTTGCCGGATTCCTGACGAAGTACTTGTCCGGTGAGAAAATAACTTTCATATTTGGAATCAGCATGCCTCTTTACCTGCTTTTATGACCAAATTTTCCACGTTTGATTAGCAAAGAATTATAAGACTTAATTGATTAGTTTTTGTATGTCTTCGGGAGTACCACACTGGTCTTGGGCTTTTAATTTATTTGTATTTGTAATAAACAGTTGCAGCATTAGACGGAAACTATTATTTTGATCCTTGGCTCCCTAACGGCTGTCCCGGTTAATCGGCTGAGATTTAGTCTAGACAGAATTATTTCAAACCTAGGAAATTTTGGTGTTTGAACATTCATAGTGACAGTAGGGATGATTAGCATTGTGTGTGCGGTTGAAAAAACATTTTTTGTGATCCGCTTTTAACATCGGAGAGCCACGTAGCTCAAGTGGGAGGAGTTGAGCTTCACGGACGACACCTGAAGCCCAAGCCGTAGTAGATTGCCTATCCAGGTACTATCCCAGATAGTGCCTGGATAGGGCACTAGGATAGGGCCTGGACTATCCCAGATAGTGTTAAGGCGGCTGAACACCAACAATTGTTTAAAAAAAGAGTAACAAAGTTTTTGTTGGAGGGTGAGGAGTCATGATTCAGAGAATGAAGGTATAAGTTATCATTTCTTTTTTTTATGACCTTTATTTATTTATTTTTCCTTTTCTTCTCTTTTTTCTTCTTCTTTTTTCTTTTGTGTGGTATATGGAAAAAATGATTGATTTGTGTTTAAATGAAATTAAGTTATTGTTTAAGTTAAGTTAAAGTAGTTTGTGGTAGCCGCCCAGTGCCAGTGCATTTATGTCTTCTCATGGGCGGTTACCTATCATGATGGGTTATTATGTAATTTAGCAATAAAATAATCTAATCTAATCTAATAAGTTTCTCCATCAAAACACTAGCCAACCTGCCCCTTTAAAAATCTCCCGTGTTTTTCCAATAAATTACCCGATTGCACTGTCAGAAGTTTCATAAACAGATAACACAAGGATGCGCGGTTTCAACAGATAATACTTAAGATGTTGTCTGTTATATTTTTCAAACGTTACGTATTAAGAAGTTATGCATGCAAAAATATCATCATGACATCATGATATCGGAAAAGTCAGCAGATGTTTTTCAGTGATTTACTGCCTCTTTCTTGGCAATGCCTGTTACGCATAACGTTTTATTGCGTAACGTTTAAAAACAGAACACCTAACATCCTAAGTGTAATTTATTGAAACCGCGCATCCTTGTGATTTCTGTTATGAAATTTCTGACAGCGTGGCAGGCCAAGGAAAATAGAATCATTATTTGGAGCTGCAATGGAACGACTGCATAAGGTCAACAGACGATGAGCTAAGTGCTGGTGAATAGTGAAATAGTAGATACCCCACATTTAGCATCTGAAGTGTTCAGAGACAAACGTATTACTTGCACTGAGGAATCCGACTAACCAGGGGATGCTGACACTCCAGCACGGGTGTACTCTCATTCCCGGCACCGGCACACGGTGTGCATGGGTTTGGGAGGGAGTATCCCGTCGCCGATTACTAACTTTCACTTCTTCAGAGTGGTCTCGAGTTCTAACAAACAATATTTTTAAGACTTGCAACTCGGATGGAGGCTGCCAGACACAAAGGCAAACTAGAGGTTCGTAAAAATACAACAAGGTTTTTCTTTAGTTTAGACAAATTTTTCTAGTCTCACCGGGAAAATATTTAAACTAGCAGTGACAACGCTGCATAGTAATGCATGGTCATGCTGATTCACATAAACAGCCAAGGCACTATGAACTAGCCAACATATACGTGCGAACACACGATCAGGCTTGGAATTAATGCCCATTTCCGTCACATTCATCACTTCGATATGGAAAAGTTGAGATTTTTTCAACTTTATGATGAAAGTGAAGAGAATCCATCCGAGAAATCCCCATCGTGTGTTAGCACTGTAAAGCGAGGGGATGTTCGCAGCTCCATTGTCTATAGTGGCTATTCAAATAAAATTAAAGAACAAACATAGACTTGGAGCTTCGCGGTAACCCTACCATCCCCTCGTCTAACGCGGAATCGGTCAACCTTTAATTTACACGCATCCAAAGATCCTAAAAGCGGATTCCCACATTCGCTTCGCTTCACCAACTGATGGAAATGGCACGTGTCCTCGTGATTGAGACCGACCACAGTGCGCGCCCACCGAGATTGAAACAGTATAACAGTCAGCGTCACAGTATAACAATCGTCGCACGTCAGTCAACCTAATGTGAATTAACAAAGGAAACAAAGAAGAACTTATATGACAAAGCAGAAAATGTGAATGGTGACTCGCACCAAATTTTTCAAAAGTCATCTTGAGACATAGAGCTCTTCATTCGACAAGAGAATGACAAGCCCGGCAAACATAAGACTTTTGCGTCAGTGTGTTAAGCTTTTCAAAGAAGTGGACCACCGGAATGCTCATGTAGACCCCAACAGTCGTCTCAACATTTCCGACAGTAGGCTACCCTATTAATTTAGCCTCTTAAGGGCCTATTTACCTATATATCCACGTTTCATTCAAATTTATCTGGAGTTTTGAATAAATTTTTTTATTGAATTCGGTACTGGAGTTCAAGTTCAGGTTGTGTTTATTTCAAACTAAATGAAACATAAAGAGCCAATTTGGCAGAGAGAAGGCTCGAGGCCGTATGGATGATATTTTCTTCTAAACCATAAATTTTGTTCTTTAGTCTTTTTTTTCTATCTGTTTATTCAGAGGAGTTTCTATCTATTTATCCTTTCTCATTTCTGCATCAGCCAATTCCACATGCAGTTTAGTGGGTTCGATGGTTCAGAGTTGTCTTTGTTTTTGCGTATTGGTTCATCATTTATTTTTTTATCATCAATTTTGGCTGTAAGACATTAATTCACTGAATCATATAACAAATAACACAGTAACTAAATACATGAAATACTACTACAGCTGGATTTCAAGAACAGCGCTGTTAAGTCCCCCTAAAAAGTACGCAATTAGAATTAGGGAAAGACTACATCTAATGTTAAGAGCGGCTTCTACAAACTCAGGCCAAAGTCCAAATGGGGAAGAGACAAATTGACCTCTTCCCGATAAGGATTCTCGACAATACAGCTAGATCCAGCAGCAGATTTCTATTTCTCTAGGAGTGGGTCTGATCTTCTAGCAGTCAAATCGACTACATAAAATAAAGCAATTTGCCTTCTTTAGCTGTATGAATCGTTAGCTGTAGCTCCGTTAGCTCTTAGCTGTCTCATCACCCCTAACTCTGGGACGACGCCACTACCGAAATTGTGAGAATTTCTATGTCTTAAAACATTATTCCGAATTAACCAGTCCCTATCCAAAGTTCTGCATAAAGATTAGTTGTAACAGCGCAAATGTAACTCAATCCGGTTCCCGATTCATCCAATTACGCAGAGCTGGATAACTCCGTCTAATTACGACCATCGGAAACAAATCCAGTCGAGATCCACGACAACAACTCTGGCGTTTCATTACACCAAACACAAGGCGTTTTAATTACCTGTGAAACAAACAATCACCTCCTAACATCCGGCACTGGTACTTTCGGGGCAAATTCACAAAGTTGCCGCGGCACGCCCAAGGCAATAAACTATTTCATTCCGCACTGGAGCGGTCTCAACTTATCACATCTTGTTCTCAAAGCGGTTCGCTTGATTACACAACTATGGCTTAATTAGTCCCAGGCCGGGCTGTAATTTGCTGCCGCAAACGGTCTGTTGATAAACTGTTTTGTTTGTAATGAACGGAGGCTGTTACCTAGGACTGTGTATATGACGGGCCCAAGGCCTGCCCAACTACATGGATCTCTGTTTCTTACAATCCAAAGTATATTTTTTTTTTTTTAATAGAAATTTGACAACCCACAACCAAGAAAAGCTTCTCGGCTCATGGTGCACTAAGTCATACTCCGTTTTCATCCAAAAAGCGGTGACAAATAAATAAATATGAAAATTAAAAAAAAAGCTCATCACCTTTTTCAGTGCCAGAAACTTTTCTCAATCCTAAGAATCCAGGAAGGTGATATATTATTGGCGCGCATTGATAGGCTAACCCATAACCAGGGAAAGCTATAGGCTACGGCTGATAATACATAACGCTCATCCACCTTACTTATTGTTTTTCAAACGACAACACCAAGACATACGTCAACGAGCTATGGTAAGACCAACTCCCATTCCTTTTTAGCCACTGACTTGGGAAAGTAATTTTCATTCCTTCTCGCTTTTTTTCTAACCATATTTTAGCCACGACACGTTTCTTGCATATGAAAGATCGAAAGACCGGGAGGGGGAGTGGGAGTACCCTTCGAAATTTTACTGCAGGCATTTTATTTATACTTTTTTCGTCTTTTGGGTGGATTACAAAGCAGAAAATAAATTATTTTTATAATAATATTTTATATACTTTATAATAAGAAATATTCTTTGAGGCCAAGCTGACTTTGAAACATATTTTCAAACAATGTTTACAATGGATATACGTCAGCTACGATTCTTAATCAGCTCATGAAGAACCGTAGCTGACAGATTTATATGTTTACAGATTTATAATAATAATTATATAATGTTACGTATAGTTTTCCCTGCCGCACGCAGTTGGGACACAGTCACATATCTTTGCATTTTAAGAAAGTAAGTAAGTAATTTATTTATAACCCGCCGTTTTCAGAAAGCGGAGTAAATGAAGAAAGTAAATAAAACACATAAACATACACAAAAAGATATTTAATTTCAATCGTCGGCCAGGAAGCAGTGTAGAAGGAGTTTTAGCAGGAAAGGAGCTAATTTTCCAAATTTTCGCCTCATGCGCAAAGTTTGAACATAACAATTTGTCCCGTAGAAACACAAACAATCGCCCTGATCCATTCTACAGCAGTTTAATCGAAATATAAAAAGAAAAAGCATCATCCCATTGCAGTAGTATCAGTGTCTATAATCACTATCGCCATCCGAACACAGTCTTGGCCCCAACTCCATTTATACTTCCTGATTACTATCTAGTCCTAAAACAACAATAGCTTTTCTAAGGAACGATAGCCCGCTTTTCTTGAGATTTCGAAAGGAGTCGATTAACAAGAGAACAGGAAATCAGGGAAGATTGACGAGTCTGAAACGGCGGCTTAATGGATTAGAAAGGTCTTTAATGCTAGAGGGATAATAGAGGCCTAAGCCCGTAGGCTGCAGGAAGTTGTATTCGTAACTTATCGCCCTACTCACTCCGAGGAAGATGAGCTTTTCAGCACTATACGAGAAGGATCATTATTCAAGAAGACGGGCCAAGCTCGAGTTTTATAGGCGACATGGTGGTTGTAGAAAGAACCAGAGAAGTTAACACTTCAAGAGAAATCCGATTAGAAGAACTGTAAAAAAAAAAAATCTTGCAGTAATTGCTGCTGGGATTGATATTGTCTCTTCTGACATAAGGTTATTTCTAATTTGGATTAATCTTATCCCAGCAGAGATAAGATTAATCCCAGTAGCCAATACTGCAGTTAACTTTAATCCTTTTTCGGAGAAACTTTTTACAGTGTTGGTGCGTTAGCACTGAATCCTCAAGGTCTTGAATTACGTAGGTTTGTTGGAGTCACGTGGGATAACTGAGGGCAGATGAATTGTTACAGCTATTTTGTATGATTCACTCTGCTCGGGAAACATTACAGAAGTAATGTAAGAGGTAGCGTCATATAACAGTGGCATATAGCCCCAGTGGCCCAATGGGATTCTCTATGAACTGTTGTGGGGATGGTGTTAGTTAAGTTATTTATTTATTCAAACCGCTTGGGAACCGTTACAGAAGTAACGTAAGAAGTAGAGTCGTAATGACATTATAGCGGTATACACAACCTGTCTACAATCACAGTGGCTAATAGACCGGGTTGGTTTCATTACTCAGTTGTGTTTTTTTATATTCAAAAGGGCTTCCACTAACTGTCCTTCAAAAAGGCGCACTTTCTCTTTTTTAGTAATAAAATTCTACTCACCCTCCTCCACCAATGCTGGGAAATGGTGGTTGGAAGTTCGGTATTGTCGGCATTGGGTGCTGGTTATTGCCTAAAAGACAAACAAACTTATAAACACTAACTGGGTTTAATTACTGCATTAGCCTATGTAGAAAACTAGTTCAAACTTTTCTTTACTTGGATCCAGAGAAACAGCGATCTCTTCACTAGCCCTTGTTTCTTCTTCTTCTTCGCTAAGCCACAGATTATGAAATGACATGATGGTTTAATCCGTAATATCTTTAAAATACATAAAAATAGCTTTGGATATAGCTTATGAACTTTTGACACTGCTGGTTTTAAAATGACGGAAAAAGTAACTCCAGTACTATACACAAAGTATGCAGTTCGAATAACTGTGGTCCCTAAAACTACTAACAGACATGTAATGTTGCAATCACGACCGCATCTAGGAGGTGGTTCGGAAGTTCGACCCCCCCCCCTCCCAAAAAAAAAAAAAACATACAAAAATAGTTACAGATAACACAGTAGGCTACTGTATTACACGAGCGATGATAAATATTCGTGATTTGTTAATATAATTTTATGTTTATTTTTCACCGATCGTAAATATGATGGAGTGTATAAAAAGGAAAATAGAGAAAACCACAGCAAAAAGATCACACAACAAAGAAAAACAAAAGGCAAAACACCTAGTAAGTAAGATACAGTTTTTGAACAAGGGTGCATACTGTGATTCACATAATTGCGCCTACAACATTTTGTTAGCTTGTAAGGGTTTACGTTCACTTTGCCATTGGGTTCTGTCAAATAATTATCAACCGATTTCTACAATCTATCCGGTCTTCCAAGCATCCCATGACCACTTTATAAGAACTTTTACTTCTAAACCAGAACGGAAGAAGATGGCTTTGGGGCACCATATCTATTTTATAACTTGTCAGGGGCAATAAAACCACTTTTTACAGTGACCTACAGGATTCACCGCAGATGGGGAGGGGCTACCAACTTGGAACTAGCGGTCTGGACTCGGGAGTGTAAAGGCGTAACATGCGGAGAGATAATCCCCGGATCAGTGACCGGAACCACTGGACCAGTGACCGGAACCCCTGGACCAGTGACCGGAATCACCGGACCAGTGACCGGAACCACCGGAAGCATTGCCTGTTCATATTTAGCATCTTTCTAAGGAAATAGAACTAGTTATTGCATTAGAACATTAATTATTTTGTGAATTTTACTACGTTTGTGTGCATTAATATTTGCATGAATATGTTTATGTGTTTTGTATGCATGTGCATAGTTTTGTCTTTTCCTTTTTGTTATTTACACACAGATTTCGGTGGAAACAAAATGTAATAATTTTGCACTGGGTTTAAGCTGATTCTAGTGATATATCGATGAACTATGATTCGGATACGGATTGGCTGACGGAATATTACAATATAATAAAATGTACTCCGCATCGAAGTGTGAAATAAATCGGAACATACTTAACTGCAGCAGTCCATGGTCAGTGTTGTTACCAAGTGAATTTGGCAAGCCCGCACGTAGTCGTATATGAAATTACATGTTTACATGTATGTTTATTTACATATCGTAACACCAAAATGGTAAGAACGGAGTGCAAAAGAATTCTGCTATAAAAAATATGCAAACACCCCGAACAGATAATAACAAACTGTTACACATGGATGATTAAAGCCAACACTTGGTCCCATTTAGCATCGGCGACCCCTAAAGTAGTCGTAAATAAAATTGCATGTTTACATATATGTTTATCTATCCCAAGAGCTCCCCATCGTAAGACCAAAATGATAAGAACGGAGTAGCCTACAAAAGAAAAAAAATACTGATAATTTCAATAGAAAAATATAACCAATCTCAAACAAGTAATAAGCAGCTCTTACAGATGATTGGAGCCAACACTTGGTCATTTGTAGCCACGGTAGACTTTTAAGGTATATTTTTAAGTAGTGAACTAAAAGACAAAAGTGCTCCTCAGGCGGGTTTTGAACCCACGACCTTTCGGCTCACATGGCTATCACAGAGGGTCCTGTGAATAAAATTCGCAAACCACTACAAGGTCTGATAACTGACCAACCCATTGCCGCTGTGACGAAAGCAAACGGTCGCGGAAGGACCAATCGTCGGTGAGTAATTGCCCATAAGCATCGCTACATTGCATTGTTTTATTGCAATTTACACGACCAAGTCCTGGGACTCCATGCCATAAAATTAACTGCGTCTGATTCTAAGGTGGTACTCGAACTAGACTGTTCACTTTCCTGGAAGTTGCACTGGAAGTTGGTTCACTACTATTCCCATCAACGACACCTAAGTTGACATTTAACCACTGGAAACTTAGGAAATTGTTAAGAAAAGCGATTTATAAAAATATTCGAACAAGAATGTGAGCTATCACGCATATTGCACTAGCGATTATATTCCAGCCCTTCCCTACTGGAAATGTCCGAAAAAAATTCTTAGTAAAACCTGATGAAGAAAGAGAAAAAGCTTTTCGCTCAAATCTCTTTTAAGGATTCATGACCCTAATATCGTTTTCATTCTAATTTTCAAAGGAATCAATATTATTCTTTTGTACGTATCTTGGACTCTGATCAAGGTGGAACCAAGGATATACCAAAAAGACTAGAAGGGAAGACGAAAATCGACCCCTAGCAAAATCCGGTCAACATTTAGCTACGCTGGACAGATGCGTCCGTGAGCAAAGCGGTAGTTCGGCCGTTCTTGGCAAGGGTCCTCTTCAGGCTCAAGCTAGAAAAACGAGCGTGTGAATCTTACCGAGAAGGTCCGAAGAATGATCACAGGTTCGTATTTCTAGCTTGAGCCAGAAGAAGATCCTTGCCATCGTTGGAATAAAATTCAGCTTACGTATACGTTTAGAGCAGTCAAACATGATTCGTCAGTTGGGAGATTTATACATGTACCGACGTGGCACCCACGACTATACCACATCGCATCATCACCACGTTCACAGCCCATCAACCTCAAATAGGCGGTGATTACTCTTTGAAGCATCTTTCACTTCACATACATCTACATTCAAAAGTAATTAGCCGAGCATATCACCGCGATCTAGGGATTCAGTCTCTGATTTATGACCAGGAAGTTGGGGATTGCCAGGAATGTCATCATCGGGTAAGGAGCCATAATCTTTCGCCCCATTCCAGATCCAAATGGTGACATAAAACATGAGCAGGAAAACGCAGAAGTTAATTTATTCATATAATGATGGAACACGAATATGAATGGATCTTGGGACAAAGATTGGGGAAGACTGGAATGAATACAAGAATTAATGAAGGGTTGATTACAGCTGGAAGATGAATACAAAATTGGAGCTTCTGGTGTGTATGTGGGTTTGGAGGGGGGGGGGGGGGGGGGGGTATGTATTTTCTCAGTAAGGTGTTAGTCTTATATTGTATATATATATATCGCAGTTTACAGACTAATAATCTTGGGATTCGAAAGGTGCAACAAGCTCGGACACCCCACTCCAAAGAAAGAGAGGGTCCGAAATCCCGATTGTTTGACGACTGCTTGGCATACAAAAGAAGTTGTTGCGTGTGTACATTAACATCCAAATTATTTCTTCTGGCCTAGTCCTGACAGTTCCCTTCTACGAAACTGTAATACACATCACGAATTTTGAAGAAACTCTTTCTCCTATATTATTTACAAAAGGTCTTCACGAGAAAAGATTTCTGTAGGACTAAAGGCCCTCTCAGACTAAAAGGTAAAACTTGCGTCACGTTTTCGTAACCCATTGTGTTACGTCGACTTTTTGACACCTCAATATGGCTACAGCTGACCTTTTCAAACTGGGGTAAGCGTCTTTTTTTGTCTTGTAAGTTTTCTAACATTAAACATGGGCAGAAAACTTTGAAAAAAAACAGGCAAATCTTAACATCACTAAATCTTTTTATTTTTCGTTTTCTTGAGTTGCCTTCCGCTACGTTCCTTTTAGAATAGAAATTTTAGTTGTTGGTATCTTATGTGACGAACAACATAGGAGGCAGTCATTTAAGAAGTATGCATAATGCAATGTATTGGCTACTGATGTTCTCACTTGAATCGTGTGCTCGAGACCATTACACGTCTTGGGAATTAGTGTGTTGTTTACCTGGTTTTGTTAAGTGTCCCCCTTTTTGGGATCCCAAAACGTAAGTGGAGGGATACCTATGACATCACAAAAGTTGTCCGTCACTCCGTCTCCGTCACTCCGTAAGGTCAAGTTCGTAGATGGGCTATGTAGCCCTACATTTAGGAGTGGGGAAGGGGGTTTAATTTAAGGGGCAAATCAAATATTTTTAAACATATAATGTGATAGTCAATTATGGGGTAAAAAGACATGCTGAACACGATGGTGAAAATCATTTTGTCATCGGACAAGTAGTTCGCCTGGAATCCGGCCAAAACCGGAAAGTCTGTTAAAAGTAAAAGTTTTGTTTTAAGTTGATTAGATGTTCGATTAAGGGTAAGAAGACATGCTGAACCCTTATGGGAACAGTATTTTCTACCAGGACAACTTGTTCGGCCGGAATCAGGCCAAACCGGAAAATTTGTTAAAAGCAAAAGTTTTATTTGAAGCTGATTAGATGACAGATTTAGGGGTAAGAAAACACGCTGAATCTGTATATGACAATCTTTTTTTTTTACCTGGACATATAGTTCGTTTGGAATCCAGTTGAAACCGGATTTTTTTTGTTTATAAGTTCAACTTTTACTTGAAGTTGATTAGATGTTCTTTATACGGATAAGGTGATACGCTGAATTCGTTTCTGACCATTTTTTTTCTAGACAAGTATGGTAGTTCGTTCGCAATTGTCTGGATCAAATATTAGATTTTTGGGATCCCATCGAAACCTTTGGTCTTGTTGTGTATGATCTTTAGACTGAATAAAAAAGAACTAATTGGCTGAGAGTCTGATAGATAAATGTTGTTTTCCGCGGCTAAATGAATGCGTCTATTGAATTGCGTCCTTCCATCGACAAAAAAAATCTATTGCGAAAGCAACACAATATCGGCGAGATACGCGGTTTTGAGACAAACGAAACGCGGTGTCTTAAAGGATATATCCAAAACTGGGCTTTTCAGTCCTAATCCAATTATTCAGCTTTTTCTTAACACAAATCCAACTTCTGTTGTGGTTAATATCAGAACGAAAATTATTTCAAGCACCATACACAATCCTAAATAGCAAGTACAGCAACATATTTCGAGCAAGAAAAAAAATAAATTTTTAAAACTGTTTACAAGTGCACACATAAACTAAAACATATGCTCTATTACTAATTATTAAATGATGATTCCTATGCTTACGGAAGGAATTTAGATTTATAATTAGAATTTAGACTGGGAGAAATAAATACCCTGTTACATTTTGATAAGAGGAAATATTACCGACAGATGGACTTGAGATAAACGACACTTCGCACGACATTGTCTTTCTGCTACTATATTCTAAGATAGTTGACTCCTTTAAAACTTAGCTACGCTTACAGAAAATTAAACAACGCTTCGTCTGTTTTTAGCCTCTTACCATGTCCCTTGCCTTGGATGACAAGACCAAAGGTTTCGATGGGATCCCAAAAATTCAATATCTGATCCAGACAACTGGGTCTTGTCTTAGCAAGATCCAGTCTTCGCCAGACTCCTTGAACATTTTTACAACTAAAATTCAGAAAAAGATTAAGGCCAAATAGCTAATCACCTGAGAAAACCAAGTTCAGATTTGGATTCAGCCTGTTGTTTTTACCCCAATAAGTCATACCTGTTTTGACGAAAACTTCCTGCCACTTCTGCCAATTTCCCGGTTCCGGCCGAACTCCAGAACTACTTGTCCGGCGAAAAAAGAAAGCTCAAAGACGAAATCAGGGTATCTTCTTTCCCCAGTAATGAACATCTAATCAACTTCAAATAGAAATTTAGCTTATAACAAATTTTCCGATTCCAGTCGGATTCCGGTCGAACTAAATGTCCAGGTAAAATATGATTGTCATACAGGGACTCAGCATCTCTTCTTACCCTAAATCGCTTATCTAATCAACTAGAAATAAAACTTTGACTTCCAACAGATTTCCGGTTTTGGCCGGATTCCGGATGAACTACATGTCCGGGTAGAAAATTGTTTTCACATAAGTGTTCAGCATGTCTTCTTGCCCTAAATCGAACATCTAATCAACTCCAAATAAAACTTTTAATTTTGACAAACTTTCCGGCTTGGGCCGGATTCCGGTCGAAATACTTGTTCGTCGAGAAAATAGTTTTCACCATCGTCTTCAGCATGTCTTCCTACCTCTAAATCGAACATCTAATCAACTTCAAATAAAACTTTTACTTTCAACAAACTTTCCGGTTTGGGCCGGATTCCGGGCGAAATACTTGTCCGTCGAGAAAATAGTTTTCACCATCGTCTTCAGCATGTTTTCCGACCCCTAAATCGAACATCTAATCAATTTCAAATAAAACTTTTACTTTCAACAAACTTTCCGGTTTGGGCCGGATTCCGGGCGAAATACTTGTCCGTCGAGAAAATAATTTTCACCATCGTCTTCAGCATGTCTTCCTACCACTAAATCGAACATCTAATCAACTTCAAATAAAACTTTTACTTTCAACAAACTTTCCGGTTTTAACCGGATTCCGGGCGAACTACTTGTCCGATGACAAAATAGTTTTCACCATCGTCTTCAGCATGTCTTCCTACCCCTAAATCGAACATCTAATCAACTTCAAATAAAACTTTTACTTTCAACAAACTTTCCGGTTTTGGCCGGATTCCGGGCGAACTACTTGTCCAATGACAAAATAGTTTTCACCATCGTGTTCAGCATGTCTTCTTACCCCATAATTGACTATCACATTAGCTGTTTCAAAATATTTTGTTTGTCCCTTAATTTGAATCCCCTCCCCCACCCCTAAATGTAAAGCCCATCTACGAACTTGACTGGTCCGACGACCCAACGAACCCTCACACCAAGTTTCATCAAAATCTCGTTCCCTTCGAGAGTTATCGTGCTTACAGACGGACGGACAGACGGACGGACGGACGGACGGACGGACAGAGGGACAACTTTTGCGATGTCATAGGTATCCCTCCACTTACGTTTTGGGATCCCAAAAACCCTTGACAAGTTCGCATAACCGGTCTTCGGACCAATAAGCTTCTCTGAAACAATGATCGGGAGCGTATTACGTCACTTAAAGAGAACAAACGTGGCAAGCGTAATAATCAGTGTAACGCAAGTAGGGAAGATAGCATACACTTAGGCTATGAAATGCAGAATTTCGGGAAAAGGAACGGATGGAAATACTACTGAAGTAGAATTAATTAATATTATAAGTACAAAGTGTCCTTAAAAAGTATAAACAACATGTTATGGAAGCCTATTCAACACAGTAGAGAAGTCTGGGTGAGATATAGAGCGTGTTCCACCCTACTTACCGTAGTTACTACGCATGACCTAACGAATTCTGGCTTTTTACCGTCAAGGCTGGAACGATTTTTCTATTTTCCAGCAGGATCTCACGCCAGGGGCGAATCCGACCAGTCACGTTACAGAGATGCGTAGTAACTACGCTTACTACGCTCCCGAGCATGGTAAGCAAATAGTAACTATTAGTTACTATTCCGACAAGGTTGGAACGGTCAGCGTAGTAACTTTTCGTGAGGATGGAACGGAAATAGTAACTAATAGTAACTATTGTTAGAAGGGTGGAACACGCTCATAGGTAACTACCAGCTTACTCTGACGACTTTCAACTGTGCGAACGCGCTAACATATTTCGAGCCGGGAAGGTTGGCCTAGTTGCAAAACAATCCTATCTTCGCTAAGCGACGAGATTCAGGGTACACTGTTTTTGGTTAAGCACGGAAGGATACTATCCTCACGACTATTTTAATCAGCTGTGTTTTCCATTTTGTGGAGCAAGAAACATACATGCAACTGCAGTCAATTCACGGACTACGCAAAATGGACTGATCGCGAATGCTACTGCAGAAGTTGCAACTATAATTTCTATGCTATCGCAAGAAAGTAACGAGGATATACCGTGATCAATAAGTTCTGGACGAAATGAGATCCCGTCGTATGTCAACGGAATAATATATAGCTTCAGAAAAAAAAATGGAAAGGATAATCTTAATAGTGTGCAGTGTAGGTCATCGAGTACCAAAGGCTCATCGTGTCTGCTAGTCAATATGTGTCAATAGTCAATATTGGCTTGAGAGATAAAGAAAAATAAGTTTGGCTGGTGACATGATATTATCATTGTATTAGATATTATGGCAAACCAGACAATTTGAAACCCGGCTTTTTTAACCCCTCGAAATTCTTGGTATAATTTTTTCACAATGAAATGGAAGCTGAACTTCACAGATTTTACAAGAAATTTCGCAGAAAGCAAAAGTAGCCTACTAAAACCATTTCAGTCCCCAAAGAAATCGCCCTCTCAGAACAATAGGATTCTGATATTTTGAAGTGGTGGGCCGTTGCGTGGGATTATATGATTCGAGAGGGGAGACTTTTGAACGAGAAACGTTGAAAGATGAGGATTTCGTCAGAATTATGGGTAGGAAGAATGTTGGAGAGATTCGTCGGTTTGGCAGCTTTCTCAAGCAGGCTATGGAGCGCGGATACCGCTTTAGTTGTAATTGGTGATTATATTGATTTTTTAGCGCTGCTTTGTTATACTTTTACATTCTCCTGTCATGACCCTCGGGGTTTTCGAGAACACATTCATTCGCTTACAGTACGTTCAAAAGTATTTACATGCATTAAATTATATTTCCAATAACTATTGCTAGAGTAGCCACGATGCTCACATGCTCGCCAAATTCCGTGACCAATAATTAAGTCTTCTGGTCAGTGTCCTAATCTCGATCTCTGTAACGAACGCGATCGGAGATACACTTTAAGACCATTAGCCCAACTGGCCATGCGTGTAGCGACTTATTAATCACTCCTACTCGCGTGACTGCACGAATTTGTTTTAATTCAATGTGCAAAAAATGCCGACACAGCAGAGGGGATACTTACCTTCCAGAATCACTGTCCACCTTACTGATCGGCCATAAAAAGGGGATAACTTTAAGTTGTCATTTAACATCCAAGTTACCTGTATTAGCTATAGGTCAGAATTAAAATTAAACGGTGGAAGGATGGCTGATAAGATACTGATGTCGTAAATAGTCTGGATACTATTAGATTGACAGCCTGAAGAGGACCCTTGCAAAGAAGGGCCGAAATATCGCTGACGAAGAATCGTAGCTGACGTATCCGTTGTATATACTATTTGAATATAGTCTGGGGTGATCGGCTAGCAAAATGAGGCCGGCTCAATCACCTTTTCTGGAACGGTGGGGAGGGACCAGACATGAGACTGGACTCAACGACGCAAATCTGCAACGCAAAACGGCCTCTATCTCGATAAAGCCAATCGTTAATTACTATACTAATGCTTGTTTTTTTAAATAGGTAAGATCAATAATGAGGGTAGGGCGACATCCCTGGATGCTGGGCTTGAGTATTTTTTATTTTTTTTTTTATATATATTTATTTGTTGAAAATTCTTGATTGTGGGAGATCGGCGTAAAACTGGAGGTGAACTTGGAGGATGGAGCGGTAAGTAAAAATAAAACAAAATCTTCAACTGTTCTCTTTTTACTTTATTGTAATAGTTAAGAGACTCGTTCATTCGTTAATTATTGTGGTATTAACCCCTGTGTAACGGGCCATGGAGCTTAGTAGGGGTCGAAGTTTATTTTTTTTCCTTTACTTTGATTTTAATAAAAATTGAACTGAACTGAACTGAACTATACTAATTCAATTACTATACTAATTCATATTTTCTTTTGTACTCCACTGTTTTCTTCTTGTACGATTTGTCGACTGGTGCAATTATTAATATACACATTATTAAGACAGGCACTGAAATTTCTTTTAGGAACTAGTAGGTCCCACCGTAAATATTGCTGCAGCTAGAGATGGGCGAATCCGGATTCGGATTCGAATCCAGGGTTCGTGCTTTTGGCCGGACTCGAACTCGGATTCGACTCTTCTGCTTGTCAAGCCGGATGCGGATTCGGACTCGGATCCCAAACCCTCAATCTTACAAATCCGCTCAAAATTCTAGACTAAATCCTTCCGGCTACCGTTTTCGTAATTTTTACACATCGGGCTTTGCAATCCAACTTTTTGGTCTCCACCACCAACAATCCTCAGTAATCTATCACGTTATCTGATTATCTTATAGATCACTGCTTTTTGTCACCTCTGATTTTTAAACTATAACCTATGTGCATGATTTTTTTTTATTTTTTTTAAGGTCGGATTCGATTCCGGATTCGAATCCTCAGCGTGAAAAGGTGGATTCGGATTTGGACCTAGCCCAGGATTCGGATTCGGATTCAAATCCTTTCATTTCGGATTCGGACATCTCTGGCTACAGTCGCCATGTTTTTGCTTTGTTTCGCAATTCTAGCCAGCGGCTGTGACCGACATATTTTTTTTTTTAACAAACATAAAAGTTAGAATTTTGGAATACCATGACCTCTAGCTCCCTACATAAGATGATAAAAAAGATGAGATCATGTTATTTTAAATATGCAAAGCACCTGCTCCACTTGTCGAAATTATGCCATAACCATACTTTGACGGAGAAGTTCAAAATTCAAGATGCAAGTGTTACCCTTTTGGATGTTTCTTCGTCGCTATAAAAAATCATCAACAACAGAACCCAACCAGCGCACGACCTTCTACACTGCTTCCTGGCCGACGATTGAAACTAAGTGTCTTTTTGTGTATGTTTATGTGTTTTATTTATTTTCTTCATTTACTCCGCTTTCTGAAAACGGCGGGTTATAAATAAATTACTTACTTACTTACTTACAGACGTGCTGTAAAGTAAAAAAGTAGGAACTCCCTCACGACTTACCATACTTGGACATCACAGTCTTGATTATTCCAGTTGTCTCAATTTTTTGCTGACCATTTGAAGCCTCACAACGATAGTATCCTGTGTCCTGTACGTCCAATTCTTTGATTTGGAGGCGGGAAGTGAGAATACCATTTGACTTGACTTTCCGCATGGTGATCCTGGGCTTTTGCTCAAACAGGGGGGCTTCGTTCATGAACCATTTATAGCGGGTTGGAGGGGGAGAGCCCACGGCTTCGCATCGAAGTTTTATGAACTCCCCGACCTCTTTCGTAACGTTGGGAAGTTGGCGGAGAAACCGTAGCGATTCTGTAAAGGAAGTATACGTCCTTCATAAAATCCGATGACGAATTGCCGCCAGACGCACAAGAGGAACAATAACAATCACATGTGCGATCTGGGGATCACTGGGAACACTTGAACTTTTAACAAATTTTCCGATTTCAACCGGATTCGTGGCGAACTATGTGTGCAGGTAGAAAATGATTGTCACACACGAATTCAGCATGTCTTCTTATCCGTAAATCGACACCTAATGAAATTCATATAAAACTTTTACTTTTAACACATTTTCCGGTTTTGGCCGGATTCCGGGCGATCTACTAGTCTAATAATATAATAATTTTCATCTTCGAATTCAGCATGTTTCCCTATCCTCAAATCAAACCTATAATAAACTTCAGATTAAACTTGTATTTTACAGACTCAATCAAGTCAATTACAGACTCAGCCTCTCTTCTTACCCTTCATCTGTCATCTAATCAACCTCTTGCTTTTAACAAATTTTCCGGTTTTGGCCGGATTCCGGGCGAACTGGTTGTTCTGGCAGAAAATGGTTTTCACCATCGTGTTCAGCGTGTCTTTGTATCCATAAATCGAACATGTAGTGAACTTCAAAAGAAACTTTTACTTTTAACCAACTTTCCGGTTTTCGCCGGATTCCTGACAAACTACTTGTTCGACGAGAAAATGGTTTTGACCATTGTGTTCAGCATGTCTTCTTACCCCTTAACCGAACATTTAATCCACTTCAAATAAAACTTTTACTTTTAACCAACTTTCCGGTTTTTTGACAGCTAACTACTTCAGTAGCCTACATAGTTCCCGGACGCTTTCACTATAAAACAGTGACAAGTAGCTCGACCAACGTATCAACATTTTCCTCAATTATGTTTCCATTACTACCGCCACCTTTCTACGCTTCTGGACTTCAGATGAGTTACCACAAAGAGACCGCACATGGGAAAGGTATATTGAATTTCAAATCATTGGTTGATCAACTGCACTTCGTATTTACGGCGTGTCTCAACATAATTCGGTTCACGGCACGCAACATGAGCTGAAAATGTACATCTGAGTCCATGAAAAACACTGTTTTATCAATAACAAGTAATCAGATAGAACCTCCGTCTTTAGTCCCATGCAGCGACTATGAATACCCCGACAAAACTGAGCAGACCTAGAGGTATTTAATCTAGCTTTGAGCTGATGTTGATACCCGTTTACTCATCTTCCGTCTTCGCCGTTTCTCATCGCAGAACAAAAAAGCCTCCAATCAGCTTTGACTTCTACTTTTCTTCAAAGAGGCTTCACAGCGATTTAGCTATTTGTAGAGGCAACGAAAAGTGATATCGCGAGAAGCTACTGACCTCCGCTTATTCGCAGCGGACAGGGTAGGGGGAAATATTCGACTCCGCATACTTATTTTACAGAGATAGGGAGACGGAGGTTCTATCTGATTATTTGTTCTTAGTTATATTTAGTAGCTAACTCTGTAGGCTTGCTATCCAACCCCTCCCCTTCTTCATTTCGCTTTAGTTGGTTATATCTTTCGGGAGATGTATGAGTGTTTTAGGTTAGGGGTCTTAAATAAACGATACGAATAAGCGAATTAAGACAGAATGCCTGGTGCTTTTGTTTAACTCCTGCCGTATTCTCCTTTTAATAAAAGTGTACCTAGCTTATCTGATCAGGTATGTTACTGCAAGAAGTGGACGAATTTTCTTCCCTTCTCAGGGCGTACCCCATAAAAGCGACTGCCAATATCGCGAGAGCGACAACATGCAAAACAAATAGCGACACCGCGGATTCAAAATACCCAATAGCGGTTTGACAGTACGCTAGCTGTTTTGTCTCTTTGACAGGTTATAGCCTACCAGGCAAAATACCGTTCATTGCCCAACCAGAGCAAAGTAACGCCAGGGAGTAGTACCAAGACTTGGAAAAGGTGATACACACTCGAACACAAGCGATACTAGCGCCACTAGCGATAGCGAACGTCCCTACTGAAACTCAACCAGTCGTGCACCAGCGCTAACTCCCATAACTTCATATTCTGGACACACCAACAAAAAGATAAAACCTCCAGTATTTCCCCGATGTGTGCAGATCACTTCTTACCTTTTCTAGAAAATTTAAAAACCCGAAAACTGTCTCGCTTTAAATGACGCAAGCGTAGTGGGCAGCGCTATGAGTACGGCCCTTTTGCGAAGCATTGAAAGCATAGGACTTGGCGCTACTCCCCCGTGTTATTTTGCTCTGTGTCCAACAAAACTGCTTCGCCAGTGCTGAATGCAAAACATTTTCCGGGAACTTGCACACTCACAGAACAAACAGTAACACGAACTTTACAAACTGGGAGCACCAACTTTCGGTTTACAATTACACTGGTACATTCAAAGGTATATTAAAAGGATAAGTATTTGATGGTGCAAAACGGATACGTCAGCTGAATTTTATTGGAGCTATATTTCTGACGTATCCGTTTTGCACCATTAAATATGATTCGCAGTCAGCTTGGGCTGAAGGAATATTTAAAGGATACGTCAAAACTTGTGCGATGATTGGATGAAAAGTTACGTACCTCAGGAAAAAAGAAGAACGTCACTGAATATTTTTGCAGTTTACAGAAACCTTTGGGCCAAACCTCCATTCTTAATCATTGTATTAAACGGGTAATAAGAATTTTGGCTATTTTAAACCGTTTTTAATGACGGTGGGATGGTAAAAACGAGCCTGGTGCAAAAAGACATAATTTTTTCAGGAAGATCAATCGAAAGTTAATGACCCAGTACAGTAATTCCTGACATCAGAAACTGAAAAAAAAACCGACGAGGATACCTAAAGCTCTTCCAAATCGAGCTAATTTTGGGGATGTCGACACTATTTCACTCTCCCTTTTCCTAGTCGGGTCTACAGAATATTCTATATGACTCCAAAACACGCCAGTGGTCCTCAGGAAGAAGGAGTAAGCGTGTCCGTACGACTCGAACTTAACGACTCAGATCCTGTGTCAATCAATCACCGGGATCTCTCGGAGCAGCTGTGACACCACTTCTGCCTTTCTTCCGCTAGCTATCCGGAGAGGCCGGAGATTTTGCATCGGCAAGAAGAGATAATGATCAAGAGTATTGCAGGGGTTCAATTCGAGTATCCTACCCCTTGGCAACACATCAATTCCTGGCTGAAAAAGTAGCATAACTGTCTCTGGATTTTACAATGTGTCATTAATTGACGCCTATTTGACAATTACCGACACTTCATAAATAATTAAGAGCAATTCACCATCATTAACAGAGAACTATAAAATACTCACCAGGTGTGAGAGAGGCTGGAATTGCGGCTGTAGAGTTTTTACTGACTTTGCTCTCATCGACATCGTCATAGTTCGCATCGTAATCGTAATCGTCGATAGTTGGATGAGCAGGACCTCGGAAGCTGTCATCCCAGACTATAAAGAAGAAAATATAACCATTAGGTTCACAATTACTTAATCTACTCTCCTAGTTGCTAAGTGTGATAATCTTAGGCAGTCAATGGTACATATACCATTGAATGTCATGGTCCACGAAGCTTTCGACGAAGTCGTCTTCTGTGATGTTGTCGTCGTCCGCGAACTCTGCAGTTTTATTTTCAGGTTTAGCTGCTATTTGTGAATACAGGTGAAAAACCGAGCCAACAAGAAGGATTACTGTAGACACTAATGTGCCTTTTCTTCTGACAAACCCCGACACCAACCAAAATTATTCACAACTTATAGAAAAATAAAACCCATACAGGCCAGAACTTTCTTTCTGACGAGAACATTTTATTATTTGTTCGAAACAATTTATTAGTTGTTCGAGAACATTATATTATTTGTTCGAGAACAACTCATTACTTGTTATTTGTTCTGTTCATTTTCAAACAAATTATATGACCGGGGGGGGGGGGGGGGGGGGGGGGGGGGGGGAGAGGTATAAATGGTAAACGAAACAGGGCCTAGAAAACCCACGGACATCCAAAAGACAATCCTTATCAACACAAATTCGATGAGTAAAGTAGACAGGAATACAGGAATCAGTGTCCATAAGAATGATTCGTAATTAGTCAATATAACGCTCAAAAACATCATAATACAAATCGACAAAGACCTTTATTCAACTGCTAGAACCGTGCATGACCCATGAATGTCCTGGAAACAGGCACCCTCCTGTATTTGGCTACAGTAATTCTGTTCTTTTTTGGATGGAGATAAATGTGACAGCTCGTAAAAAACTAGCAACACTTGAAGTACTGTTGGTACACGCCTACTAACATGTATTGGGGAGGGGAGGAGCGAAACGTTGCTTATTATGTTTGAATAGGAGTTTTTGCCAGTTTGCCAATTCCCAACTGGAAGTGAGTTGGTACCAATGAACTTAAACTCATTTAAAGTGTCTCGCTTTGAAAGCTCATTTTCGAAGTTCGTGGCATGTCACTTATAAAATATTCGTTTTTCTCTCAAAGTATATGACCAAAGGTTAAGTCAAATGCATATATGAATAACCACCTAACAAATGTCTAAACACGACTCAGGTGCTGGAGCAATTCGTCGACGTATATTAAGAGCCGTGAATGTTTCAACAAAAATTCATCCTGGAACAGATGAATTGCTTTGCGCCTGGTTTGCCAAAAAAATAAATTAGTGAGAAAGAACATCGTCTGGCTCGGGAAACAAAAATGTCGAACCCCTACTAGAGCCGGGAGGTTCTGCCAACATATAATGCATCAATAAAAAATCCCGTTTAAGCAAAACGCGAAATCTTTCTGGCGAGGAACGTCCGGACCAATCAACGGTGAAGACGACGCAGCTGTGAGGGCTAGGTCCAATTTAAATACAATTTTAAGACTATCCGCTGTAAATAACAATAGTAACAATATAAAGCATCAGAAAAGTCTTTCGCCTCTAAATCGAGCTCTATATAACTGTAAATCGTTTTAATAATAATATAATAATAATAGTGTAAAGCAGCAGAAAAGGCTTTCCTCTAAATATAGGTACATCTTTCTGAGCTTTAAGAACCAACAGAGTATAAAAAAATGGCCACTTTTGTGGTTGAATTTTTTATGATTCATAAAAGGAGTAAAATTTGAAAAAAGCTGATGTGATTAAAGATGAAAAGGAAAATGGGATTTTAAAAATTAAGGGAAAATAAGCGTAAGAGATTGAAAAGTGGAGATAGAGTAGGCCTACTCTGTAGGTGACTCTAATTAGAAGATTTTAAGACCGTTGGCGTCACCAAGGGTAAGTGGAAGTGTGGTTACCCGCACCACTTCCTACTGGATGGGAATGAGGTAAAAGATACTACTCGAAAAAAAAACCGTGTCATTTTAGGAATCCAGCCGTCAACCTTGGCGGACTATCATGGTATTAATGTACGCACAGATAGTCGATTTCCGCAATCGACTGTGAATACTTTATATGACTAAGTCCAAAACACACTAGGTACCGGGAGAGGCCAGAGATTTTGCATCGGCAAGGAAAGATAGTCATCAGGAGTATTACCTCCTTCGTTCAAAAATGATGACGCATCGCATGCAGGTTTCCAGTCGGATTCCCCTTAGTGACGACTTAGTGTGTACTAGCACGGATCACCGCAAAGGTATAGGCGTCAAGCCGAGAGGACGGGACTAGCTCTCAAAGCACCATAAAGCGGCTTCACCGCATCCTAGAAAGAGACTCTCAACGACACGTCCCAGGGGCTATATGCCTGAAACGTCGAAACGAGATTAACTTTGATTAAAGTTGACTGAAAAAAACTGAAAAGCCAACTTATTTTCGTTTCAACTGATTGGATACATTGAATTATTTCGATTCTGTTAAAGGACACCTGAATGAAGAGTACCAAGTGTCATCCCTATCTGTATGACGTACGTTAACATTGCCTGCAGAAAACCCAATCCAAATACAAAATACCGTTTCCAAGCTATGATTTCTGCTCCATTTTGCATCTGTCCTTATTTCAGTACCGAGCAATTTTAGAAATGAACAAATGTCTCCAATCAACCCTTGTTCTGGAATATTTTTTAACCAGATAATCCCAAACGTAAATCTAGAAGAAATTCCAATACGATCCGGCCAGCGCTGTACAAGATTTGAATGAATTGCGCTTTTTGTCTTGGAGTCTGCATGTGCAAACCTCCGGAAACAATCATCTCTATTTTGAAAACATCACGCTCAGGAGAAGAATGCTCTCCGTGTCCATGTCTGTAAATGTATTCTCCATGGTGTGTTCAAGTATGGTTTCATTGTTCAGGTGTCCTTTAAGGGACTTTGCTTATTTTCCACTATCTGGTCTAGTAGAGACGTTGAAACACCTACGGCCGTCGCCACAACGCAAACTCTACTATAGGTGCGTTGTTTTGGATGTAGTTTCGTTGTAGTTTCACTGTAGTTTGGCTTACTTTTGTTTCAGTTATGAAAGTACAGTATGCGTAGTGGACAAATAAAACGGAACACATACTGTACTATCATAGCTGAAACAAAAGTACGTCAAACTACAGCGAAACTACATCCAAAAAACGCACCTTATGACGCGGATTAGAATCTCAACACAACCGCGGCTTTTCAGTAGCTACGGGTGAGCTTAGTGAGGACTGCTTAGTGCCAGAACACAAATTTTCGGTAATTCTTTTTCGCCAAACATACAAACAACAAAGGTAAACGCGCAAAGAGGTACCACACACCCGACAGGGAAATTCCCCAATTCGGAAACCGATTATTCGTAAATAGCGGAGCAACGAAGTAACGAACTTTCATCTGGTCTTTAAGCCTATTTAACTGAATAAGCGACAGGTAGCTTGATTGTTTATTTTCAATTTGTCAGTTATTAAACTGTAATTAAATTGTAGATAAGTTTTAAGTATTTTCGGCAGTGTAGTTAGGCTATCTTTTGGCAGTTTTTGAGTTATAGTGTTTAGCCGAAATTTGTCAGTGTCTATTAATTTCTTTTTTACTCGCTATCTTTGGCGGAAATAAAATATTGATTGATTGATTGATTGATTGTCTTATCTCAGCCCTTTTCGTCAGTTCAGTTAGTTCATTTTAATTTTATTAAATTAAAAATAAATGAACAAAATAAGATTCGACCCCTACAAAGCTTAATACCCAAATAATCAACGAATGAACGAGTCTCTTCACTATTACAATAAATAAAGAAAGAACAATTGAAGAATTTATTTTATTTTTACTTATCGCTCCATCCTCAAAGTGCACCTCCAGGTCTACGTAGATCTCCCACAATCACTAATTTTCAACAAATAAAGAAATAACTAAATAAAAAAATTTAAAGTCAAAACAAGAAGGTCAAATTTAAAGTCAGGACCAAGTGTCTCAGCTTTCTTTTTGGGATCCCAAAACGTAAGTGGAGGGATACCTATGACATCGCAAAAGTTGTCCGTCCGTCTGTTAGTACGATAACTCGAAGGGGTTGAGGTATTTTAATCAAACTTGGCATGAGGACTCCTTAGGCCAAAGTACAGGTCAAGTTCGAAGATGGGCAATGTAGCTCTATATTTAGGGGTGGAGGAGGGGTTTGAAATTAAAGGGAACAAAAAATATTTTGTAAAAGCTAATGAAATAGTCGAATTAGGGGTAAGCAGACACGCTGAATCGGAATATGAAATTTATTTTCTCACCGGACAAATAGTTCACCCGGAATCCGGCGAAAACCAGAAAATTTGTGAAAAATAAAAGTTAAATATGAAGTTGATTGGAGGTTCGATTAAGGGGCAAGGAAACGAGCTGAGTCCGAATATGAAAATTATTTTTTCGTCGGATAATTAGTTCGGCTGGAACTGAAGAATTTATTTAAAGTAAATGTTTTATTTAAATGTGATATGATGTTCGATTTGGGGGTAAGTAGACATGCTGAATCCGCATATGACAATCATTTTCTCACCGGACGTATAGATCGCTCGGAATCCGGCTGAAACCGGAAAATTTGTTAAAAGTAAAAAGTTTAATCTGAAGTTGATTATAGGTTGGATGTAGGGGTAAGGAGACATGCTGAATTCGTTTGTGAGCTTTATTTTTTCGCCGGACAAGTAGTTCCGAAATTCCGCCGAAACCGGAAAGTTGGCAGAAGTAAGGCAGGAAGTTCCGATCTGCTTCGTCAAAACAAATATGACTTAAAGTGGTAAACGCACATGCTGAATTCATATCTGAACTTGGTTTTCTCATAGGATTAGCTATTTGGCCTTCATCTGTTTCTAGATTTTAATAATATAGATTTTCTAGATTTTAATAGTAAAAGTGTTCAAGGAGTCTGGCGAAGACTGGATCTGGAGAAGAAATGACCCATTTGTCTGGATCAGATCCGAACTTTTGGGATCCCATCGAAACCTTTTGTCTTGTTATACATGGAATGATATAAAATTACTTCCATATAAAATGTTGCTTAATATTTAATATTTTTATTTTGATAGTTCGGACGGTCATGAAAGAAATGCAAAGCCGTTGCAATACTTTCGACGCCGTAACCTGGCCGACTTGGACGCTGTAATTATAAAGACTAGAATATGTTCGTCTACTCATTACTGTGCATAATTAGTTTGCAGGTCTCAAGTTCACCATATTCGAAGTCTGCAACAGTCAATAAAAGATGGTTCTACTACCCAAATGACTGTCACAATTTTCATCGCCAGAAACTACCGCCTTTCGTGAAAGTACCTAATTGTAAAGATCTATCTTTTGTCTCGAAAACATACAACCGTATCGAGGAGTGGCCGTATTTCCTGGAAATACTCATTCATGAATGCAATTCCCGGTATTTGGTCATGAAGGCTTCCAATTACTTCCAGAAAAAATCACAGCTATACAACAACAAAAAATAAAACAATGGAAATAGTCCAAGACAAAATACGACGTCATGGTTTGTCGACGATGGCCTATCATCAAGGGACCATGACAAGTTATAAATTGTTATTCTCGTATCTGATGACAATTCAACCTTTTATGTGTCTCATTTGGTAAATCCACTTTTTATACTCCATAATAATAACTCTGTGCTTTTTAACGGTGACGTACTGTTTATGAGATCTTCGTATTCTCATCCAATTACTGTTTAATTTTATGTATTAAGAAACTTAAACGAGCTACTTTATCATCCGTGTCGAGACTTGTACATTCGGACATAACGAGAGAACCGAAAATACAAGATTATTCTGTACTATCCACGCGTTGCAAGAAGCAAGAAACTTGATCAGATGTTAGCCCCGACCACAGAAGTATGTTTCAGTTATGCCTGTCGACCTTTCGGCATAAATCACCCGACCGAAGCCTCCCTGTATACATTTGCCATAAAGTATACCTGTTATGTCAGCCCAAATAATACACAGCGTCCCCTCTTTTGCCACTAGCTGATGCTTCACAATATAACCATCTGCTATTCAGACCAAATCATGCATATGGACCCTAATGGAATCACAAAGCAGTCTATAATTTTATTGAGCAGATATAATAGGGAAGGTGAGGAATCCGATCCAAAAAGAAAATGAAAAAGGTCGAATCTGATTTTAAAAAAAGTTCAATTTCCTATGGCGCGGATAAAAGCTTCCGTTTGCCGTCTCAAATGCCACGGGCTAACAGCGTCATGGGCGATTGAGCGCTGGGAGCTATTCTTTGTATGTTTTTGACGTGAGTCAATTCCAGGATGAAATTTAGATTAGAGCTTAATATCCTTCGAGCAGTTATGTTCACTGGTCACATTTCCTCGATCCGACAGGCTTATCTGATCGTTCTGTAAGGTGTCTGCAAATTAAATTCCGACAGTCCCCTTTCCCCCTCCAAGGAGAGAGCTACTTAGAAACAGAATCTTGATGTTATCTCCGGTCTATGATTGCCTCAAAGTTTATTATTATTAAGGACAGGGGACCTTAGTTCCGTGCCCGGAATACTGAAAACTTAATTAAGCAAAGTTGAGACACAAGTTGGAAGTAATACTCGCATATTACAGAATTCCAGTTCATAAGCGAGTAATGCCAACTTCAAGAAGCACTTGAACACAATGAGGCATTCGCTACCAGGAATTGTAACGTGTGGAATATTAAAAAACATGATTTATTGACTCACGGATAATAAAAGGAGATTTTGCCTCATCGCAAAATGATTACAGAAAATATGGATCAGGCTATATACAAATGTCGAAAGAAAAAAAAAATGATATTATGATATATATCTGTATTTGAAAGCGATTAAGCCATATACAGAAAAACAAAACAAACAACAATCTCAACTAACAAACAACCTCACATTCTTAACTTATTATCCTACCGACTTTCTGCTAAACTAATAACTTTTTCTACCATATTGCCAAAACACACTATAGACCTAGCATTTGTAGACTTAAGGATACCTAGAAGTAGCTCATCCCCCCCATTCTGAAAAAGAGTACCCCTTATATTAGAAAGCTCCTCACACCTCAAGAGAACATGGCCCAGCCCCTCATCACTCGAATTACAAAAAGGACAAGGATACTGCGCTTCCGGACCACCACTTTTCCTTTTCCAAAAACTTTTTCCAAGTACTGGTAGACAGTTTGCTCTTGCCTGGATCCACAAACGAATATATTTTACTGGGATATCTGGAATATCTGTTGATCGGTTGATACCATATCTGAACAGCATCACTGAGACTAAAAATCTTCGTTCGAAGCAGATCACGTGTAGCCCGCGGGCTAAGCTCCTATTTACTACCCACTAAATAATAATAATAATAATAATAATTTATTGGAAAAAGCCTAATACGGCCATACAACAGATTCCTGAAGCGCCAACAACAATTTATAACACTAATAGTGAAACACAAACTATTTTCTTCTTTTCATTGCATTCAAAACGAAAGAAACTACCTCACGAATTACAACAAAGTGACGACGGAGTAAAAGAATGGACCCAAAAAGATTCAAGAAACTGAAAGTGAATTTAAAAGTTAGCATGGACATTACTATTTTAACTGGCCTAAATCCATGTGAAAGTTATTAGTATCTATACACAGCATCAGTCATTGTGACTTGGCGAATGTACGTAACATGTTAAATGTCCACTTCAGAAACCAATGAAGAAACAAACTTCATTCCTCCATGTTCTGTCAAACGGGTAGGCAGTTCATCTCTGACCGGCTTGTACTTATCTTGATGGTTTGCTAACAAGACAAGGCTGGAAGATGGTGACAGGAGTTTGGAATCTGTCAGTACACATCATTAGCGGAAGAAACAACCTATCCAACTTGACGGTTCGACTAGTTTCATTAGTCAGAACGATCGGCAAAGAAAACACACACGGCCCTATGATGAAGTCGCCGGCGAAAGAGACGTCTGGGACTCTGACAACGTGTTTAACTGGGCGTACTGTAAACAACGCTCAGACTGCTATGCCGCAGCCGTACTCAGCTCCGCTAATGGAACGTTTAAATGACATACCTATGATAATAATTTTCAGTATATTCTCGTTCCCGAGATTCTGTACGTGTATCGTATCTCATCTATTAGCAATACACTGATTACCACGCTTCCCACGTTTGGTCTCTTTACGTGAATAGCATGCGCCCGATCATTGTTTCAGAGGAGGTTATTCGTCCGGACACCTGTTATGCAAATTTGCCAAGATTGGGCATGGAAAGAGGCTGAAAGCGGCTTAAGCTATATGTAATATTCTGCAAGCATAGCTTAGTTGTAAAGGGGCTAACTATTTCAGAAAATCTGAGACGAAACACTACGTAGTGCGAGGTGTCCTTTAAGAGTTTAAATCTAGGGACATTCGAGTTTGTTCAAGTGGCACAAATAAGGCAGAGGCTATGCTCCGGCCCTAATTACTTCTTTCATTGTCAAATAACAACTTAAAGGAGTGAAGTCGGAAGCATTCGCACAATTTCGACGTCTAGAGCATCCCCATTCAAGCCGTCATCTAGTGGCGCAACCCAAAACCATCAACCTGGGCAAGCCAGAATAGATCTTAACAAGAAATTCAGACGAACATGATTGTTTTTTAGTTGTAGCATTAATAAAAGTTCAAAAATAGGCTAAAGATTTTGAAGTCTTTATTTCCATCAATAATTTGTTTTATGTCATTTCTGCAGAACAGTCAGCCAAATTCTCAAGAAGAAAAGTGGACTATTTCAGTTATCGTATGCTCTCGATAATCTTATTCATGAGCAGATCGAATTGACGGAGTCGTTGTCACAAGGGATTGACTCGTAATTCAATTCGGCAGAAGCTACAGTAGTGTTTCATAGTTAATTCTTGTCGACAGGGTAATTGTTTTTCCTCTATTTTCCACCACACTAATTCACTCATTCAAGAATTTAACACCAACTAAGAGCTAAGTGTTTCATCTGTCTGTTGACAAAAGAACGAGACAGATTTCGCCTGTGATTACTTATTTGTTTTATAATCTTCTTACTTCTGTCCGGCTGTTGGTTGTTTTCAGTTTTTTGCTTCTGTTGTTGCAATTCTTTGGGTACTTAAACCTGGCAATTAACAGGGTACAGAAGAAATAAAGACACCAAAAGCAGGGGCGTCGCTACGGGGGGGGGGGAGAGAGGAGGACGTCCCCCCCCCCCAATGCTGTCGGCCAGTCGGTAAAAAATAATCGAGTCGGCACGAACCGCCACGATTTTTCGTCAAAACAGTTGATTTTATTCATGACAACAGTCGGTATTTCTGAAAATTGGTCGATTTTTTGTCAAAATAGTCGGTTTTTCTGAAAATCAGTGGATTTTCCTGAAAATCAGTCGATGTTTTTCAAAAATGTCATTTCTGTTGTTGAAAACAGTCGTTTTTTCTGCAGAAAAAGTCGGTATAAATTACCAGCCAGTCGGTAAACGCCTCGTCCCCCCCCCCAAACATTTTGGCTAGTAACGCCTCTGACCAAGAGTAATAGCTTCAAAAGGATGCTAGCTTAGGTTTCACTTTATATTGATCAAATTTCGGTTTGCGCTCATTCCTCTGTCTATATGCTACATTTAACTTTCTTTTACAGCATCAACGCCGTCCAAAGCTAGGCAACGTTCAAAGTAACATACATGGTAACATTACAAGGTAACATACAAACCTGACCTCGTTTTTACACCACCTCGAATGTTGCCGCGAAAATGTTAAAATGGAATGTACATGCTATCCTGACGGTCAAGAGGCAAAGTATGACTTTTTCAACAGTCAGTTGTCCAAAAATATTCAAACCCTGTGCCTTTTCTTTGTTTTGAAGCTGCTTTAGAAAATCCGGCTATTGACTTAGGTAACTCAACCTTTTTCATCATTTTGTAAGTCACACCGAGGAATTCGAGCTAAGTATCCAAACCATTAAATTAGCTTAAATTTCGTAAGTTTGTCAATTTATTGGTTCCTTTTTGAGCCAGATATATTATTCTGAAGGAAAGACTTTTCTGGAAATTTCAAATCTTGTCTGAGTTTAGGTACCCCTCCTGTACACAACGTCAAAATTATGGCATAACCACCAGAGCCATATTTTTACCGACTTTTTCTACAGAAAAACGACTGTTTTAAACAACAAAAATGACATTTTGAAGAAAAAAATTGACTGATTTTCAGAAAAAACGACTATTCTGACGAAAAATCGACCAATTTTCAGAAAAAAGTTTTCATGAAAAAAATAAACTGTTTTGACGAAAAATCGCGGCGCTTCGCGCCGACTCGGTTTTTTTTACCGACAGCATTGGGAGGGGGGTCCTCCATTAACACAGACAAAAAAAAGTCAACGAAGAAACCAACGAAAATGGAGTTTGTAAAGGACGACGAATACACTGGAAAAGGCTAATATTTCGGGAGGGCAACCGCCTCCCATCTTCAGCGCAGACAGAAAATTTCGAGGAAAAATGCCAAAACGAGGATTAAGGTCAACAACTAAGAAAAATGAAACAAAGCAGAAAACCAACAATAAACCGAGAATTACAACCAAAATTGGAAGAATTGAAAGCCTAAAATAAAGACAGCGAGCCACTCACAAAAACCTGCGAATAACAATTAGGACTGTTCTCGCTTGGTAATAGCGAATGACTCGCTTTTAATTCTCCTATTGGTTTTCTGCTTTATTTCGTTTTTCTTGGTTGTTGATCTTCATCCTCATTTTGGCATTTTTCCTCGAACTTTTTTGTCTGCGCTGAAGACGGGAGGCGATTGTCCTCCCGAAACATTCTCCTTTTATTTCAACATATTCGTTGGCCTTTATCGACCCCATTTTCGTTGGTTTCTTCGTCAATTTTTTGTGATATGCCAGAGGGGTTTACGAAATTATCACCACAAATTAACGAGAAATCTAGCTTTATTATCTTCTTCAAAGTTATATGCCTCAACATTTCTGCTTCATTTTCTATTTGCTGGTAAGGAACCGGTCACAGAGTCCTGGCTCGCTTTGTGGAAGATGCAAAAAATCTGTGACAAATCACAGGATTCTAAACTGTAAACAAAAAATCTTGCAGTATTTGCTACTGGGATTAATCTTGTCTTTATTTAGATAAGATTATCCTTAATTCGGATTAAGTTTATCCCAATACAGATAAGATTAATCCCAGTAGCAAATACTGCATCCTTATTCGGAGAAACTTTTTACAGTGTACTACCAGTGGCTACACGGATTCCTGGCTGAAAACTGTAAAATTGTGTTGTCTGCTGAGTTTCATTGCTTTACTTTCATACACTCCGCTTTCCGAAATGGCGGATTACACAAGAAATTCTGCTTCATTTTCTATTTACTGGTAAGGAACCGGTCACAGAATCCTGGCTCGCTTTGTCGAAGATGCGAAAAATCTGTGACAAATCACAGGATTCTACGACCAGTAGATTCCTGAGGGATTCCTGGCTGAAAAACGTAAAATTGTGTTGTCTACTGTGTTTCATTTCTTTACTTTCATACACTCCGCTTTCCGAAATGGCGGATTACAAAAGAAATTACTCGTTCTGCTTCATTTTTTTCGTTTACATTATTCGTTGGCCTTTGCCAACCCCATTTTCGTTGGTTTCTTGGCAAAAGAGGTTTACGAAATTATCACCACCCATTAACGAGATTTATTATCTTCTTCACCTTTTCTGCTTCATTTTCTATTTGCTGGTAAGGAGCCGGTCACAGAATCCTGGCTCGCTTTATCGAGGATGCGAAAAATCTGTGACAAATCACAGGATTCTACGACCAGTGGCTACAGGGATTCCTGGCTGAAAAACGTAAAATTGTGTTGTCTACTGTCTTTCATTTCTTTACTTTCATACACTCCGCTTTCCGAAATGGCGGATTACACAAGAAATTAGGCTGCTCAGCCTCTAAGTATCACGGTACTTGTGTAGGAGATAGCCTAGAGAGGATACGAAAATAACAGTCTCTACTTCTGCGGAAGTCGAACGACACATATTCCGGTAGAGGAAGAGGGAAGAGGGGTTCTTACTTTTGTCCCATGTGCGGTAGTGATGATGAGAGTGTGGTTCATTTAAGTTGCGTTATTTTATGTAGTTTCGCTGTTGTTTGACATACTTTTGTTTTAGTTGCCGAAGTACACTATGTGAAACGGACAAATAAAACGGTACACATACTGTACTTTCATAACTGAAACAAAAGTACGTCAAACTACAATGAACTACACAAAACTGCATACGAAAGTAGTGCACGAGTGAATCCAGTGAAGCACGGAAAAAACTATGATGAAAGATGAATGTTTTCTGAATATTAAAACTGGGGACGTTACTGTAGGATTGCGATAGATAATAGAATAATGCTCTCCGATTAATGGAGTGTAGGATCGACCTGTAGTGTTTATTTCAGCAATTCTTTCACTTATCCACTGCTTCGTTGTTCTTCCATAATCGCGATCTCTTTCACTTATTTTGCAATTCAATGATTAGAGAATTGTATCCCTTTTTCAACACTGTCTTGATTCTCCATTCTCAACCTTTTTCACTACCAGAACTCTGGTCGACACTGCCAGGCCTCGCTCAGCGACAATCTAAACTGGCCTATTATGAACGGAGGTGACACTTGACGTGTGAGGTCGAATTAGTGTGTGTGTGTTGCCACGGACTTCGGACATTCTGTGCATCAAATACACTAGCTGATTCTAGTATGAGTATTTATTTCTATTTTAGTTTACAGATTTTATTTAATTATTTGTGTATTATTTGAAAGGCCTCCGCTCTGCCTGACTAGCCGCAAGCGCGATGAGTTTTTGGTGATATGATCGCGGCAGGTAGCTTCGACATGTGTTTGTATTTTCCTGTTACCAGATCTGAGGAATGGCAGGCTTTTGTTACTCCCTATACTCGCACTGCCAAAACTGACGGCGATTTATTTCTGGTGGTGCTGAACAGTCACAGATTAGTCAGCAAAAAACAAATTTCGGAGATATTGTTTCAGCAAAAACAGCAGTCGTGACTATGACGAAATGTCAGCATTAACTTTCACCTTAAAGTAGCAGTCGCAGTAGATGCAGTTTCCGTTCCAATATTCTACATACATGACTATTTTGAGAAAAGAGGCAGATTTAAAAATAAGTGAAGTAGCCTACTATTTGGTAGGCCACTACCATTGGGGGTTCACCCCCCCCCCCCGAAACATAAAAAATACTCATTTTTATAGGCCTTTCAGTCTGATCTATGTCTTTTTTATCCTTTTTTTTGCGGCTCGCAGGCAACCCCCCCCCCCCCCCCACCCAAATAAATTCCTGGATACGGACCTGACTATAGGTGTGACAGGCACTATAAGCAATTCCTGGTATAACCTGACAAAATTGTAGAGTATGCTAACAGAAACTGCATTTGTTCATTCAGAAGCTCAGATTTTTGTCTTCGGCTTGAATAGGATCCTTGCCAAGACGGGCCGAAATATCAACGAAGCAAAGTTTCAACTGATAATTCAGTTAGTACCACAAACGAGAACTTATATTAAAAAGGAAAAAGAATGTGCCCCAATCATATGGGTGATCCCACCGAGGGGCTGCTCACTTCTGTCGCAAGGTGTATACGGTCCCTGCATCCGGCCTGCTTCTGTGCCTCTCTGCCTCTTGGTGTACGCCAAAAATTTCAGTGAGCAGCCCCTCGAATCCCACCACATAGTACGTCAGTCAACAATCACAAGTTCCAAATCTAGCTACAGTCTGAAGAGGACCCTTGCCAAGAAGGGCCGAACTAACGACGAAACAAACCTTCAACAAGACTGATACACTTGCCACCACCAGTCGCATGAAAATTCAAGAGCAAAAAGATAAGACTACGTCCCAATTTTATGCCTAATTCCCCCATGCCTAAAATTCCAATCACGTACTGTAGGGTGAGTCAACAAAAAGGCAACATCCATGGATAATTTGCAGACATTAGGAGAACTGCACCAATACTATTTGATTCTCCACACCCTCTACACCCCCGCAAGGGTGGCTAACTCAATTGGCTCTAGAAATTACAGTAGCCAAGAAGGAATTTATGATCAAAGGCAGGACTGCTAGTCAGTTTGATAGTCTATTTGTTCTTATAATTATAGCTTTTAGATGGCATTTGTGAGTTATCAGCAAATGACGCTTCGATTGAATGCAATAAATAAGAAATTATCCTCGACAGACAATTTGCTTAAACAACGATGCGGTGATTGTACGAGTCGACGTATGGCATAATCACCAGTTCTGAAACGACAACTATGACACTAATTTAGACAACCAGAAAGAATGAGTATCTCAATTGTGAATATCTCTACCGTTAAGGCTAATTCCTAGGTATTCTGATTTCTGACTTTCTCTCTAAGTCTGAAGTCCTTTACAACAAAAAACAACCGAAAATAGAATTGTTCTTACTTCCTTCATCGAAAACCGGAACGCCTCCAAATACACCCCTATTTGATCTCGTTCTTGATATAAAAAACACTAACACAAGGAGAAATGCTTCCTTCATCACCATGATCACTATCACAATTTGTCGCACTTCCAAGAAACTCACTTCTGGATGATCATGTTCATCTTCGCCATCCTTTGCTGTCTCACACCAGACATAAATAAATCACTTCTGCAACTGATATTCGACAAATTTTGGGCCGGTGTATTTCAAAACTGAGACGGGTCTCTTATATTTCCAAATCCAATCATATTACTACTTTCGTTACAACGGACACAGGGTCACGTCAATGTAGTCAAGTTCCTCGATCTTGGACCTCAGCAAGCACTTGCTTCTTCACTGCATGAGGAAATACTGGAGCTAACTCACTGTTGCACGACGTATCTCAATCACCGACGCGTTCCAGAGAGCGCGACTTCGGAGGAAACCCTTGCGCTCGGTAGGCTCTACTGTGCGGAATGAAAGAAGTTATGGAAGAGTTGATGCGGGGAAGGACTCTCCATCGATCGGCGTCGCAATATGCGTTCTCCACGCGATAATTTTCTATCTCTTCTTAACGGCGTTGACTAAACTTTAGCCGATTACCTACGGGCCGTGACGTCACACGAAAAGTCTATATTTTCCATTTGATAATGAAACTAAATGTCCCTAGAACAGTTTTTAAGTGTAAACGCGATCGGCTCTATATATATAGATACAAACATATATTCTGCAACATTAATTTAATCGAACTTTCCAATTTCTGTCAAGACGATATGAACACGTCACGGGCCACAGATAATCTGACAAGGTTTAGTCAATACCTTCTTAACGTGTACACAGTCCAAATCGAATCTTCAGCTTCTGCTTCACACAGACGTCTCTTCTCTTGTCGGTCACCATCAAGATTTCAGCATGAAATAGTCTTCTCTACACAGCAACCAGAATCCGACCAAGAATAGGAATAAAATGAAAGGAGAATTCGAATACATTTGCACCTTCAGCTTGACGCAAACCCCTCCTCTCTTGTCGGTCAGCATCAAGATTTCAGCATGAAATATTCTTATCTACAAAGCAACCAGAATCCGACCAAGAAAAGAAATAAAAATGAAAGGAGGCTTCGAAAATATTTGCACAACACAAACGTACTTATCCTCATAACAACCAATTTCGAACAAGAACAGAAACAAAATGAAAGCCGAGACTGAAAATATTTGCGCGGATGCGTGATTTGAAACTCACGGATATCACACTCTTATCTATTCAGTGATGATTAGTTGTGTTCATAGAAATAAATTAAGAATCTCGGCATCACCCGGCATCCAAGTAGTGAAAACAGGAGTTGGCCAAACACCAGCAGCAAACCGAAGGAAGTGAGTGTATGTAAAAAAAAAATTGTAAGTCTTCACGACACTGTCATGGAAAAAAACGGTTGCTGATGTCAGGATATAATGAGAGAAGTTGGTCTCAAGTCGAACAAGACCAAAGGTTTCGATGGGATCCCAAAAATTCAATATTTGATCCAGACAATTGGGTCTTGTCTTTAACAGACTCCTTGAACATTTTTACTGTTAAAATTCAGAAACAGATTAAGGCCAAATAGCTAATCATCTGAGAATCCAAGTTCAGATATGGATTCAGCATGCGTGTTTACCCCTACAAGTCATATCTGTTTTGACGAAAACTTCCTGCCAATTTCCCGGTTTCAGCCAAATTCCGGAACTACTTGTCCGGCGAAAAAAAAGATCAAAAAGGATCTCAGCGTATCTTCTTTCCCCAATATTGAACATCTAATCGACTTCAAATAAAATTCAACTTCTAACAAATTTTCGGGCTCCAGCCTGATTCCGGTCAAACTATATGTCCGGGTAAAAAATTGTTTTCATACGGGGATTCAGCATCTCTTCTTACCCCTAAATCGAATTCTAATCAACTACAAATACAACTTTAACTTTTTCCGGTTTGGCCGGATTTCGGGCAAACTACTTGCCCGGGTAGAAATTTTTTTCACAAAAGTCTTCAGCATGCCTTTTACCCCTAAATCGAACATCTAATCAACTCAAATAACACTTATACTTTTAACGAACTTCCCGGTTTTGGCCGGATTCCGGGCGAACTACTTTTCCGGCGAGAAAATGGTTTTCACCATCACGTTCAGCATGTCCTCCTACCCCTAAATCGAACATCCAATCAACTTCAAATAGAACTTTAATTTTAACACTTTCTGGTTTTGTCCGGATTCCGGACTAACTAGTTGTCCGATGACAAAATGGTTTTCGCCATCGTGTTTATCATGTCTTCTTACCCCATAATCGACTATCACATTATCTGTTTCAAAATATTTCATTTACCCCTTAATTTAAACCCCCTCCCCCACCTCTAAATATATGGCTACAGAGCTCATCTACGAACTAGATCTTACTCTTGACCCAAAGAGTCCTCACACCAAGTTTCATCAACATATCTCATTCCCTTCGAGAGTTACAGTGCGCAAAGACGGGCGGACGGACAGACGGATGGACGGACGGACAGACGGAACACTTTTGCGATGTCATAGGTATCCCGCCACTTACGTTTTGAGATCCCGAAAAGCGTATGCTGAGCCCCTCTTTAGGTCCCCTCTTAACTGAGGATAAGCTTTTCTGTTGTGGATCTCTGGTGGAAGATGCCAGCTTATTGCGCGATGTCTTTGAAAACAGTTGCTTAAATCTTTCAACTGTTAACATTTACCTAATGAGTTGTGTTTATATTTCCTAATTTTCAGCCTGGAAGAAACGTTTAATTACCCTTGATTACCAGTGCGTAGGCTAACTTGGCTGAAGCCCGCTGAGTTTATAACGTGGCAGCCGATCGACCCAGTTTTTGGGATCCCAAAACGTAAGTGGAGGGATACCTATGACATCGCAAAAGTCGTCCGTCTGTCCGTCCATCTGTGAGCAAGATAGCTATAGAATAATATATTTGTATGAAACTTGGTGTGAGGGTTCTTTGGGTCAAGGGTAAGGTTGAGTTCGTAGATGGGATCTGTAGCCCTACTTAGGGGTTGGGGAGGGGGTTCAAATTAAGGGGTAAACAAAATATTTTTTAAACAGCTAATGTTATAAGTGATTATGGGGTAAGGAGACATGTTGAACACGATGGTGAAAACCAGACAAGTAGTTTGTCCGGAATCCGACAAAAACGGAAAGTTGGTTAAAAGTAAAAGTATCATTTGAAGTTGATTAAATGTTTGATTTAGGCGTAAGAAGACATGCTGAATACTCATGTGAAAAGCATTTTCTATCCGAACAACTAGTTCGCCCGGAATCCGGCCAAAACAGGAAAATTCGTTAAAAGCCAAATTATTTGAAGTTGATTAGATGAAAGGTCTATGGGTAAGAAGAGACGCTGAGTCAGTGCGTGAAAATCATTTTTTACCCGGACATATAATGCGTCCAGAAACCGGTTGAAACTCGAATTTTTTTGTTACAAGTTAAAGTTTTGTTTGAAGTTGATTAGATGTTTTTTATACAGATAAGGCGATCCGCTAAAGTCGCTTCTGAATATTCTTTTTTTTTTGCTGGACAAGTAGTTCGCTCGGGATTCGGCCGAAACCAGAGATTTGGCAGAAGTAAAGCAGGAAGTTTTGGTCAGTATCGTCAAATAGACATGGCTTATAGAGGTATATCTAAACTTGGTTTTCTCTGATGATTCGCCTGGCGAAGCCTGGATCTGGTGAAGACAAGACCCAATTGTCTGGATCAAATATTATATTTTTGGGATCCCATCGAAACCTTTGGTCTTGTTTTTTCGCTTAGGCTACTTATTTACATCCCTTAGCTTTTCCATGCAGCCAAAAGACGGTGAATGGAGTAAAACAGAATTTGAAAAATTACCATTTTGTCGTTCCTCTCCCCGCCCCCTCCCCCTCCATTCGAGGGCACGGCTGGACTGGTTGGGATGAGCAAAATAGGGATACCAACGGTGCAAAATCTTTCTATGAAGTTCAAGGAAGTCTGAGGTTTGCAGATGGCATTAGCACTCAAATCAGTTGGAAGATGGGTTGTGCTAAAAAAGGGTTCTGTGGCTCGCTCTGTTCATCTTCCCAGTCACGTGTTTTTGCTCAGCTGTCTTATTACAACTGACTGCCGAACTAAAGTCCTTCTCATACACTATAACTTCCTATTCCGACAAGACGGTATACATTTCAGATTCTAATCAATCACGGGTATTGGGTTTACACTTCCTATTTGTTTGGCTACCGTCCATTCGATACCTTCTTATAACCGCGAAACAAATCCGACATCGGTTTGTACACACCTACTATGATATCACATTTGTAATAATAGCAGCAAGTGAAGCCTTACTATTTTCCATGTACCCATTGACGCGCGAAAGAAGCCAGTCGAATTCGCAACACAATAAAAATCGCGAGGTTTCATGTTGGTTTTGTTTAAAGGAAAGAAGCGAAAAGGACGAAAGGAACGAGCGAAAACAGGGAAACAATTTACATAACCGGTTTTCTGATGGGAAAACTTCTCGCAGACAACCCTTCAGTGGACGGGCTAATCACAAACACATGACTAAGGGAGGAGATTTTCGGGGGATTATTAAAATGATGGGAAGTAAAGATTAAAGAAACAAGAAATGTTGGAAAGTTCCTCAAGTTAGCTTTTAAACACCGGAAAGATTTTTTTTGATGGGGAAGTTGTGTTTTTACTGTTATTAAAGATTAAGAGTAAATTAAAAATATTAAGAGTGAGTATATACGCATTGAAGAATACAGCTCTGATACACATCGAAGGAAGCAAAACACGGCAAGTGAGAAAATCAGGGTGGTTCTGTTAGAGGGGTTAGAATGTACGGTATGAAATTGGGGTCTCCGGGCTTAGAAATATATGCAGTTATTGTGGAAGTAGGTTGCATTATTATTATAGGTAAGACAGGTCCTTTAACGGACCTCGACCTACATAGCTTTTCTGCTCAGATGCTCTGAGATAGTTCAGTACTTTACAGCTCAGCTATGCTTACATAAAGCCACATACGGCTTCGGCTGTTTTGAGCCTCTTGCCATGTCCCTTGCCTTGGATGACAATCTTGACATAACTGTCTGCGGAAGCATAAGCTTTTCGGAAAGATTGATTGGGCCAGCCTACGTCACGTAATGTGAACAAACGGAATAGACTAATCAGTGTATTGCTAATACATGATATAGGATATGCTTATGAAGTGAAGAATCTCGGGAACGAGAATGGATAAATATTCTTTGAGCCCAAGCTGACTTTGAAACATATATTCAGACAATGTTTACAGCGGATACGTCAGCTACGATTCTTTTAAAGCGATATTTTGACCCTTCTTGTCAAGGGTCCTCGTCAGGCTGTCAATCTTCTGGGTCGGTGTCGGGGAAGGAAACAAACCTGTCACAACCTGACACTTGATACCTGACAAAAAAAATCACAGGTTTATTTCCTTCCCCGACGTTGACCCCAGAAGATTGACAGCCTGACGAGGACCCTTGCGAAGAACGGCCGAAATATCGCTGATGAAGAATCGTAGCTGACGTATCCGTTGTAAACATTGTTTGAATAAACGAGAATGGATGCAAATACTACTAACGTAGAGTCACTTGTTATCATAAGTAGGAGACGCGTCCCTTATAGAAAATGTCAGTATAATACACAAATTTTAACCCATCTTGGTACAGAAGGAGCATGGTTTAGCGGAACAAGAGCTACGAGCTCATATGGCACTTGTTACGAGTAGGCACGGCTCGGTTATGTCAATGATATATCTAGTGTTTGCTAGGTGTCTTCCCACCAAGTTTCATCTCAATCCCTCCACTCATAGCGTTTTCCAATATTTCCGGTTGCCCCCTCCAGCTCCCCCCGAAAGTCACCGGATCCGGTTCGGATTTTAAGTGGGTCGTCTGAGACATGAGGTCTTTCCAAATATCAAGTTTCATCGAGATCCGGTCACCCGTTCAAAAGTTATAAATACCTCAAGATTCCGGATTCCCCCTCCCTCCACTCCCCCGACAGTGCCCGAATCGGCTCGGGCATGTCAATGATGTATCTAGTGTTTGCTAGGTGTCTTCCCACCAAGTTTCATCTCGATCCCTCCACTCATAGCGTTTCCCAAGATTTCCGGTTACCCCCTCCAGCTCCCCCCAAAAGTCACCGGATCCGGTCCGGATTTTAAGTGGGTCGGCTAAGGCATGAGGACTTTCCAAATATCAAGTTCCATCGAGATCCGATCACCCGTTCAAAAGTTATAAATACCTCAAGATTCCGGATTCCCCCTCCCTCTACTCCCCCCACGGTGCTCGGATGGGGGAAGTGACTATTTCCAACTTAATCATTTGGGATCCCTGATACGCCTGCCAAGTTTTATCGTCCTAGCTTATGTGGAAGTGCCCGAACTAGCAAAACTTGGATCGATCGACAGACCGACGGACGGACAGAAATTGCGATCGCTATATGGCACTTGGCCGAAAGGCAAGTGCCATAAAAACGAAAAAGAGAGAAACAACACTACAATAACAACAACCAGAATAATTAAAATTCAGCAAACCGACGCATCACGGAGATCCATGAGTGATTACGATTTCGCTTCGTTCTGCTGGAAAATGTAACTCAAATCTTAGATTCGCTAAAATGCACTGAAATGTGGGAGCTCACTTCTGAATCATAATTATACTGTAATCAAACACGTACGAACATCCATGAGCAAGGCCGTATCCAGGGGGGGGGGGGGGTAGGGGGTTGAACCCCCCCCCCGAAACATACAAAAAAAACGATTTTTATAGGCTTTTCCCTCTGATCTGTGTTTTTTGTACCCCCCCCCCCCCGAAAGGCAAAAACCCCCCAAAATAAGACTCGTAGTATCCTCGATAGTACCTCGACGTTGGTAGGAACATATGGCAACAAGACCTCAACACAGTCAAATTTGTTCACTGTATGTGACGGAGAACACACTGTCGGTTCACCGAATGGCAAACAAAGACGCAGTCGTTTCGTCTAGAGCCTAATTAACATTTTCGGCAGATTTGAGGATTTCCCAGAGAAAGGACTTGTTGACAAAAAAATGACCCCACATGGCCAATAATAAACAAGATGTAACGAGCCTATTTACCTCGTCTGTGTAAAAAAAAGAAAAATCAGCAACTCCTCTCTCGAAGTGACGGACGCGTTTACAACAATCCTTAACAACAGCAAACGAACCTCATTATTTTCTAACGCTAACAACAGCGCGGAACAAGGCACATATTCGTCTTGCTCCCTGGGTTAATTGGAAAACATTTTATTTTCACAGATGGCAGAAGGTTGTTTTCGGTAAGTTTGTTTAAAGAGTGTTCGGCAACCGATGCCGCTAGGGAGCGACCAACCATGGCAAAGCAAACGAAATAAAAAGCCTAATCCGTGAAGGAAACGGTATGGGGTTCCGACCCAAACGTCATTTTTGGCACGATTATCAAAATACATGAACTCAAAACGGTCCTTGAATCAAACAATGTACGAAGTCTGTCTGTATCGTCAATAGTCTACGTATATTGGCCATTCTCTTATTACTAATGTGCATTATATACTGTATACATTATATTCGTATATTATATTTATATATTATACGTTATATATAGTTTATTCGTTTCTGCAGAGAAAAAACGTCAACAAAATTAATGGCTCAGTTGGGCAGTTCAACAGATATCCACGTGTTTTCTTGAACAGGTAAGTAATGGTACTTACGCTAATCTCAAAGTTAATACAAAAAAAAATATTCGACCTAAATCGTTTACTTTGTCATATCTTTGCAGAACGTAGATGAACAAGCACACCAAGCAATACTTAATAACAGGAATAACTTGCCGCATTTGTATCTTCTTTCGGTGCATAAAAGTCTGGTCAAATCCATCGGCTCGATTGAATATTCCCTCTCCACAGGTCCCGATTTGAAGTAATTAATTAAGCCCGCTTTGACAGAAATAATTAAGTATTAAAGAGGTTTGTGAAAGCCGACCGCTCTTCTCGCCAGGGTGCCAGATCAATATTTAGGATGATTTCTGTTGTGACAAGACTCTCCACAATTAGGGTTTGATAAATATCGGTTCGAAACTGGTACATTAGCTGCGTTCGTTTTCGTCGTTCGGTTCGCCGTTCCAGCCGTCGCTTAACTATTAGCGTTTTCTTTATATCGTCGTTCGTGAACGGCGTTGAACTGCCGAGAATAAGGAGTTTTCTTTGTTCGGTCGTTTCATTAGTCGTCCCTCCCCCCAAATTAAACTTGTAAACCAAGGTTAAAAACAGTGAGACTATTATGCTAAAATCCATTTTTGTTGATATAGCTGCTGTTGCAAATATTAAGTTAGTCCGACTATTAATCTTTTCGTATCAACTTGGTTCGTGAAACGACGTTTTCAGAACCTGCCAGCGCAAACACTAATATGAAAATATTTAAACGACGTGTTTGGTACTGACAACGACGAAAACGGACGCGTCTATTACGAGCGTGTTCCATCCTACTTAGCGTAGTTACTACGCATGACGTCACGAATTCTGGCTTTTTGCCGTCAAGGCTGGAACGATTCTTCTATTTTCCAGCAGGATCTCACGCCAGGGGCAAATCCGACCAATCTCGTTACAGAGATGCGTAGTTACTACGCTTACTACGCTCCCGAGCATGGTAAGCAAATAGTAACTATTAGTTACTATTCCGACAAGGTTGGAACGGTCAGCGTAGTAACTTTTCGTGAGGATGGAACGGAAATAGTAACTAATAGTAACTATTGTTACAAGGGTGGAACACGCTCTACATTACGTATCCCGGTAACTAGAAATGGATGGCTAGAAACGTCGGACACTGGAGCAGCCTAGGGCCCCTCAGAAGATGCCCCGGCATCTTGTAAGCATATCTAAATGTTAAAATTACGATGTGTAAAACTGTATAGTTGGTCTATGTCATTTCTAAGTCTGCATGTAAATTTCGAGGGGTTACGCGGCAGACACCATCAGTGCTGGCATCGGCTCGTCTCGAATACTTCTAACAACACTTCTTGTTCTAACACGTGGCAACCGGTGCCAGCAACACTTGCTGTACACTAAAATCGAGAGTGGGCAACCCCGGTACTTCGTAAAATTGCCAAAAAGGGGGCACCGACTCTATTAACTACCCAAGTGCCCTGGATTTCTATACCTGGACCTGCCCGAAGACAAATATAGGAACTCCATAACCCATATCCCATTCCCATATTGCATCTATCCCTTAAGGCGTAGACGGAATACAAGAGACGATTGATGTCAGGGGCGTTACGTCCGGGGGGGGGGGGATAGTCACTCGCCAGGACAGACAATAGATAGATAGATAGATACTTTAATTTTAGCCGTTAGGCCATACACAAAATCATACATTTTTAAACACTTCGAGAGAGCGATTATATAAACTCATATGTAAAACGATTTAAACGATTAAATTCCATGGACATTCCGCAATGAACGCGTTTATGTCAACCGGCCTCGTGTCTCTGGCTTTGACACTCTATCCATGGCCATTTTGTATAGAGGTTTGAATTAAAACCTTAGACCTTGAACAAACTTCCTATGAAGGGTTCTCGGCCTGTCATGAGTTAACAGAAAACGTCGAAATGTCCTTTAAATTACTAAATGCTAACAGCTTAGCAGCTTAGCAGCTTGCGAGAAAATCAATTAAAGCCGAATATTTACAAAAGAAAATGTGATTGTCAGTCTGTTAAAAGCGTCGACAACCTGTCCGGTTTGTTTACAATCATGTCCGGAGAGTAGAAGGATCTTCAGAAATCACAAACCGGCCAACGCTTGACCGAATAGTAAGCATGGAACGAAAAAAAAACTCTAGACAGGGAATAGACAGGCCTGTAAAAGATCCATTGAAGCCGTCAAAACGTCAGTGAGGCCAGCAACTGTCAATCCTAACTCTCGAAATCGTGCCACAAATTCCTTCTCATTCGAAGGGCAAGAACATTACTTAAATCTTGCTTATTCTGCCTTTCATATTCAGTATTACAAAATAGTATTTGGACTACATCAGCCAATCCATTCTCAAATTTTACTTTCTTTAAAGTTATGTCGGGCTATACTGATGCTTAGATTATGGTTAAAAATTATAAATATGAGTAAGGATAGACTAGCTAGGTTAGCTTATTATGAGATGCTGAAGAATGGTTTGAAAAATTCTTGGCGTTCCAGGTAAAGCTATTACTGCAGCGAGTAGGAATGCCATATATATGGAATGAAGGTGTTATGTTGTGTTGATCTGCCAAAAGATCTAGAACGTCAGATTAGAGTGGTTTTAGAAGGACAGGGTCCAGTAACTATTGTTAATAGTTCTATAACATCAAGTCCTTATCAAGTGGTTAAAGTTTGTTTTGGAGATGCAGTGTATTTTAAGTTTCATCTACCCGGGAAAGTTAAGTCGTTGGATCCAACTAAGGGCGAACTGCCTTCCAATTCAGAGCAGGCAGAAGGTTTTTGAGAGAGGTAGTGTGGTTCCTGATGGGAGGTATGCTTGCCCACTTTGTGAGAAAGAGGAAGAGAATTTGGACCATTTCCTCCGCGATGCCCGAAGCTTTCTGATTTAAGAAAAAATTATCTAGATGGTGTAATTTTGTCACTTCCCGAAATTTTGAGTAATACTAACCCTACCGTTATTACTCGAGTGGGCGTGTATATAGACAAATGTTTAGAATTGAGAAGGAGTCTGATTGTTTAAGTTATAGAAAACCGTGATTTTCGGGATTTTTTCTTGATCAGCTAATTATCCCTCTAGGATGATGTGCGAGGGATAAATATAAATTCGGATATTTCGGCTGCACTTCCGGCAAACCGTCCTCAGCGAAAAACAAAACAAAACAAAACTAAATCATAAAACCCACCACAATCACAACAGGAGAACGATGCGGAACCAACAAACAATAAGACGAGATGTAACTAAAAACCAGAAGAAAACGGTGCGGATGCAGATAAAAATAAAATAACGAAAGATAAAATGTGCGTGTTAAAACTGTATATGTTCAAATCTGTGATTATTTACAATTCTGAGCTCTGTGTATATTTACAATTTACCATCCGTCTGGGAAAGCGCAGAAGCTTTCACCCAGAAAACGTCCCACTCGAAAAATCCATTATAAGTTTGAACACTTTGAATAAAATCTTCCACAAAATGATAAAAAAAAAACCGAAAATCACGGTTTTCTATTTCTTTCGTATGAATGGTCAGCTTGGCTTCAAACCTTATATTGTTTAAGTTATATTTTTGTTTTTGTTTTTCTGTGAAGCTTGGCTTCAAACCTTATATTGTTTAAGTTATATTTTTGTTTTTGTTTTTCTTTTGAAATACACTGATCTATCTATCTATATATTATCCCTAGCTCCCTTATGGGATTATAAGATTATGAAATACGCAAAAAATTTCCGCAAATTGTTTCATTCTGCGCCTATGACTCTTTAGCCCTTTTTGGGATCCGAAAACGTAAGTGACTATGATTTCATAAAAGTTGTCCGTCTGTCCGTCTGTTAGCACGATAACTCACGAAGAGCTTGAGATATTTTATTCAGAATTGGCATGAGGACACTTTGGGTCAAAGTACAAGCCAATGTAGTCCCATATTTAAGGGTGGGGGGGAAGGGGCTTCAAATTAAGGGACACATATTTTTTTTAAAGTCAATGAAATAGTCAATCCATAGGTAAGAAGACATGCTGAATCCATATTTGAAACTTATTTTCTCGCCGGAAAATTAGTTCGTCCGGAATCCGGCAAAAAACGGAAACGGAAACGGCTAAGTCCATATATGACAATCATTTTCTACCCCGGCATAAAGTCCGCTCGGAATACGGCCGAAACCGGAAAATCTCAAAACTTTGTATCTGAAGTTGATTAGAGATTCGATGCAGTGGTAAGGAGGCACGCTGAAACCGTATACGAAAATTATGTTCTCGCCGGACAATTATTTCACCCGGAATCCGGCCAAAATCTAAAAATTTGTTAAAAGTTACATTTTATCTGAAGATGATTAGTGGTTCGATGTAGAGGTAGGTAAATATGTTCAATTCGTTTTGAGCTTTAGTTTTTTACCGGATAAGTAGTACATCCGGAATCAGGCCGAAACCGGATATTCCTCAGAAGTCAAGACAGGAAGTTTCGACCAATTTCGTCAAAGCACAGGGATAAACACACATGCTTAATTCATACCTGAATTTGGTTTTCTCAGGTGACTAGCCATTGGTACTAATCTGTTTCTAAATTTTAATAGTAGGCTGCAAATGTTTAATATGTAAAAGTAAAAGAATGAAATTTCCCATATAGGTCTATCTACAAGCAGAGGCGTTACTAGCCAAAATGTTTGGGGGGGGGACGAGTTTACCGACTGGCTGGTAATTTTTACCGACTTTTTCTGCAGAAAAAACTATAAACTATAAAAATGACATTTTTGAAAAAAATCCACTGATTTTCAGAAAACCGACTATTTTGACGAAAAATCAAGAAATTCAGAAAAAAATCAACTCTTATGACGAAAAATCGCGACGATTCGCGCCGACTCGGTATTTTTTGCCGACGGCTTTGGGCGGGGGGACGCCCCCCCCAGTCGTGACGCCTCTGTCTACAAGACCAAATATTAATTTTTGGGGATCCTACCGAACCCTTTGATCTTGTTCGGTCTAGCCGAGTATTGACAGTCCGATCATTTCAGTTGTGCTTGAAAAGAGGACAAAACAGAGTCACTTCGACTACCTATCCTGAGCTGTCTTTTCTTAACGGTTATCAGTACGTCTAGACTTCGACTCCGTCCCGTAGATACTTCCAAGTCCTGGTTTGAAACAGCGACTTGAAAGTGAGTGAATGAATTCGTTCTGCTGACCGTCTACACTGTTTGGAGTGGACAACAAGACCTGTTTCTTGAAGCCCCTAGGGGGATAAAATAAGGTATATTAGGTCTGTCCGTCCTCCCTTGTGTTTGGACCAATACTCGACGTTTTTCTTCGACGGATTGGCTGACTCGATCTGTGTGGCGTCGTAAATTTATCCCTGCTTTATCCACTCCTTAACTGCCACGATAAATCTCAACGCCTAATCAAGCGGCGATTGGCTCCAGGGACTATCCACTCTACCCTTCCAAAGCTTGTCTCTCCCCGAGCTCATTCCCCTTAGTAGCGGCATTTCCTCGAAACAAGATTCGCTTACTTGGGTTTTTCTTTTGCTTTAAGTTTAACTGAAAAAAGGTCTGAGATAGGATAATCTAGTTACCCATCACATATTCACTTGAAGAGGCTTGAAGACCCGACGAAACTGCGCTACTTCGTTCCTCCACTATTCACGAATAACTGATTTCCATATGGTAGAATTTCCCAGTCGGGTTTTTCGTGCCTCTATGTGCTTATATATGTGTTGTAGGCTTGAAGAAAACGATTTAAGAAAAATAAGTGTTCACACAGTGAGCTACCTTCCACGAGATGATCACTGGTCACTAAAAAGCCGCGTTGGTATTGAGATTCAAATTTCCAGCGACATATAGAATTTTGCGCTGTTAGGACGGCCGTAGATATTCTGAGCGTCATTTTAGAGCAAATAGTGAAAGTAGAAAAAATCCTTAACAAAATCCAAATAATGCAGTCTATTCAGTAATTGATACAAAAATAAATTATCTTTTCAGTTAAAGTTTAAAGGAGTTAAATTAGACACATTCTAGCATTTGCGATGTCTACATCACCCAATGCTACTGCGAGCGTCGTATCATCTAGTGGTGCGATTCGGAAGCATCCTTATGAATACATCGTCGCTGTCACGCATTATGGGGTCAGGCGACATTTTCCAAAATGTTCAGGAAGAAAAAACATTTTAAAAATCGATTTTTTAACCGATCTTGATTATTTTTATGGCGAATAACATCGTCGTTTAAAGAGGCTAGAAGAAAAGAACATTTACAAAAAATATTTTTTTACCAATATGCTAAAGATCTCTGTGCCGCTTAGCTCTTTTAGACCGTTCTCGTGGCGGTTATATGTTTTGAGCAACTCATGTATCTCGGTAACGGCTCGTCGTCCGGGTTGCTTCATCACAAATATTTAGAGAGTGACTTTTTGCCCAAAATAGAGAGTGAATTGGAGTGAAATTTATTTTCATGAAATGTTCACTTTTGGTCGGAATCACCTCTGTAAAAATGACATAATCTTAATTTTATTTCGATTAAAAAAAATTGAAATAGTCAGTTCTGGTCGGAATCCCTGCTGCAAAAATGACACATTTGGTAATTTTCTAAAATAGAGCGACTTTTAAGTCCTACGTAGGACAAGAGTGACACAAACAAAATAGAGTGACAATTCACACTATCTGCCACATGTGGCAACACTGCTCGTCATAGGGCTCCGATAAATTTACAGTCGAAGCCGGAGATAAGATCCGAATAGTTAGAGGGTGAGCTTGACCTAATAGTTGTAATATAAGTTTAATTTTTTTTTTTTTTTTTAGAATAATCTGGCTGAAGTCCGGATTGAGAAAGGGTACGTTAACTAACAGCTGCTGTCATTTCCATCGAGTGATTCTCATTTTTGCGGTATAAATTAACATTCGAAGCACAAGTCACAGTAGTTAAAGGACCCTTCTTGCTTATTCTGCCTTCTGTAGTATACATAGCTACCTTATCGGATTATAAGCTTTTAGAATCCCCACTTTCTCCATTGTCTCATCTTGCTCCTACGAAATTTTAGCACTTTTTCGGTAGTGCCGAGTTTTGCCCGTTATGCAACACAAAGTATGCCAGAATCTTCAACGTCCGCTGAAAACTCTTTCACAGACAAGGATATGAGAATCTTCTGTTTGTGACTTCTTTAGTTTACTTAGTTTTCGAAATTTTTAACCACGGCGTATATACTTTTCAAATGTCCTGCGACCAGCCGCCGCGTCCCACGAAACTTTGCTGGGTTTACCGAAGATAGTAGTAGTAGTAGTAGTAGTAGAACAGTTTTATTGAAAATTAACATTTTGTTTTCAATAGCACAACAAAAGCGGGGCTTGCGAGGCTGTGCTAACTTGTAAGAGATACAAAAAAAAAGAGAGAAGAGAGAGTATGGAGAATGAGACCATGTACCGATACCAAAACAAAACAAAGACATTAACGAAAAAAATTACAAGCACATAACAAGCACATTACGGCAGTTAGTTGTTTCTGTTGTTAGCTCAAACTGTTCAGTTATGCAAATGACTGTACGTGCGTTAATTCTTTCTGCTTTACAAGGGATTTGTTTATAAGAAATGACCTAAAACTCAGTCCTAATCAGCAAACTCAGATAACAAAAATCTACCTGCCAGATTATGACATCGAAAAGAGTTATTGAGTAAGGTCAATGACTGACGAAAGTGACACAGCATGCAGAAGTGAAACAAAGTTGACAACTGCAACGAGGGATTGTCAAATGTGTGGAATACAGTACTGTTACGGGAAACTAACTAATTGGCTGCATAGGATGCCAATATTTTCTAAGGCCCCAATATTTTTTGTACACTGGCACCTGTACAGTACATGTCATTTTCCCTTATTTTTGTTTTATCTTGCGCATTCGCCTCGCTATTAAAGATCACTGTAACCATTTTGTCTACTATGCTTACTGGATTGTTTCCTATCCCTCCCCTTAACACTAATCATCATCGTCATTATTGGCTATATTTTAGACCAATTACGAAGCATAACAACAGAATTGCCAACCCCTCAAAGATGGGATAAGCAATGCCATGGTGCGACATGAAATGCTGTAAAACAAAGAGTGCATAGCCGCTGTACCGTCTGTACAAGATTGATTGTCCTCCAATAAAGAGTGCCGCCAGTACCGTAAATTTTGAGTAATTCCGTCTTACTATTTAAGGCAACGATCCGAGTCATACTGTTTGTTTCAAAGTAATTCCAGATCGGAAGCAAGCCAAAATCTGCTTAATAGTAAAATAGCTAGACCCGAAAATCCGAATCGTCCGTATGAACCGAGGAGGGGGGGGGGGGGGGGGCAAGACTGAAGCTGTGTCCCGTTTTTTGTGACGCTTCTTCGCGACAGACAGAAGTCTACAGCGAAAAATCCTGCTTAATTATAATTAATTACTGTTTAGTTTAATTCTGAAAAGCTGAAGAGTGTATCTAACATTGTAAGCTTTTCACACATCAACGCAGAAAGCCTACAGGTAGCCTATACTAGGCTAAATAAATCTAGAACTAGGTTATGATGTGAGAAAATTGTCAACTTTTTGTGTTCTATCTTTGTATTAAACCTCTAAAAGGTTCTTTAATTAAAGTCATAAAAGAGTTACTAAGGGAAATAGGAAAACCAAGAAGGAATTTAATTGCCTTGGAAATGTCCAAAACAACGTGACTAATACAGAGAAGAGCAAATCCGATCATGAAAGTATTCGAATCCGAATCCACGGCTAGATTCGAATCCGAATTCACCATTTGATGCTGAGGATTCGAATCTGAAACCGAACCGGATTCGAATCCGACCTTCATAAAAATAAAATCATGTAATCTGCATATGTTAAAGTTTAAAAGTCAGAGTTGACAAAAAAGCACTGATGCCTAAGGAAACTCAGACAGATAATTGGACAATATAAACCATATTTCTAGGTTTTCACATGTCCCCCTTGTGTGGTTTCCTCTGGAAAATCAGTAATGAATTTGGGGCTCGTAAAGCACAATAAGTGAAGCACAGTGTAGCCTACACAAATTAGGAAAATATAGGAACTGGAGCGGATTCGTAAGATTCAAGATTTGGATTCCGATTCCGAATCCAATCAAGCCTGACAAGCAGAAGATTCGAATCCGGCCAAAAAGACAAATCTTGGATTCGTATCCGAATCCGGATTCGTATCCGAATCCGGATTCGTCCATCTCTGGACCTATGTCCGTTGCGAAATACGTCAGCAGCGAAGAGTTTTAACACACGCAGTAGCTAAAGATCCCTTGGCGATCTGTGACGTCAGGGCCAACATTCAATATGCGGCAGAAGACCGAGAATCATTGGGCATGAAGGAGTGTATGGGGGGGGGGGGGTTGCTGCGAAGTTAGTCTTGAGCTATCACTGCGAACTGAAACTTTCAGAGCTAAAATGTTATCTCGCTATTACGCCTGCAGCGAGGCATACATCCCGCAACACATGCACTCATACAGTGAATACGAAGCACTATACTCTATATGAATAAGTCTGAAAAACGCCAGTGAACTTCGGGGAGAACAAGAAACGTCAGCCAAACGAACCATCTTAATAGATTAAAATCATGTGTAAACCAATCAACGGCGTTTGTTGTCGTGATGTTTCTGGCTCTTCACTGGGCACACGGCGATTCGTCGTCGGCACGAAGAGTTAATCGTCAAAAGTATTCAATTCAGCCGCGTATACAACACATGCTTTCTTCTTTTTAAATAATCCACCAAAACGCTAGGAAGTGCAAATGCCATCTGGAATCAAATCCACAAAGCTCATCCTTCTCTAGTGCCGCGCATCAGTTCCTGGCGAAACTAACTTTCGCGCAAACTCGCCAAGAGATGGCAGCCAGGCGGCAATCGCGTTTCCGCGACACCTGTATTTCCTTGGCATCTAGAGACTTCCACGATTCCCGTCTTAAGTTTCAAGAAAACAGGAGAGGGAAGTAAATGAGAAGAAATGCGGCACTGGAAAGTCTGCAGAGTGAAATTCCGTCTCATAAGAAGATATTAAGAAAGTCACAAAAAAGTCTCAACAGGGATTACATGAGTCCGAACGACAACGTGGCGCAAAGTTAGATGCTCAGCTCACGGCGGTAAAGAAAAAGGACAGTACCAAGGCGAAAGGCGGAAAGAGAAGACGGCCGATAGGTTACCTACTCCCCAGCACCTGTTGTACACCGTTTCCTGGCACCGGTGTTAGCCATAAACTAGGCGGTTCCCGCTTCTAACCATGCTAATCCAATGTTCCAAATGTGCAACCGGAGCCGGCACTGGCTTAGCACCGGGCACTTGCTATACATTGAAATCGAGAGTGGGCATCCCCTCGAAGACTGCCTCCACTGAAGCTAGTAAAATAAATAAATCCGAGCAAATCAATGGAAGGGCACTAAGAACTCTCCATCAGGCTTATGCTTCTCCTCTAGACGAAAAGTAAGATGGCGCTATATGACGGATAAAGAACGGTACACTGAACTGCATTCGGTTGTATGATTAGAAAAATCTCGGGAATGGGAAGAAGGAAAGCTGTTTAACCAGCAGGATCAACAGCAAAAAGAACAGCACCAAGCTGAAATGAGCACTAACAAATTTGGCAATGAATTGTGCAGACACCAGCGAGGCTAAAGGGCTATAAAAGACGTTGCCGGAAGTTATTGCATTAGGTTGTATAATCCGGAGATTCTCAGAAAGGGTAAAAGAGCAGGACCAAGCTCAATAAAAATCGAAAGAAACAATGACACTAATCTACACTGTAAAAAATTTCTCCGAATAAGGATTAAAGTTAACTGCAGTATTTGCTGCTGATTAGATAAGATCAACCCGAATTAGAGACAAGATTATCTTTTCAGAGACAAGATTAATCCCAGTAGCAAATACTGCAAGATAATTTTTTACCGTGTACTGGGAAAATCATATACGGTCACACGCAATAGTTTCACATAAAATAGCCCGGACCAAATTTTTTCTCAATCCATCACCGCCAGTTTTCAAACAACAGGTCACACTATTTAGCAGAACGTTAGCCAGGGCCAGGCAGAACATTCAGAAAAAACACTCTGAGAGAAAAAGGAAGTGAAATCATCCATGAGTTATTAAGAGAGGGTCTACCCACTCCCCGGCCCCTGCTGTTCACCCTTTCCAGGCACCGATTGGCAACGGCCGAAAAAAGCGGTGCCGGCCATAAATTAGGGGTTCATCTTTCAAACGCTTCTAAGCATGTGTATTGTAATGAATAGATGAATTTATTACCAATAAAGCCCAAGGGCCATGGCGGGAAACATAACACAAAAACAAAAAACAAAATATCGTACACTCCAAAAACAAACCAAAAATCAACTTCTATAAAAACAGTTCACGGTGGGTCGTAGCTAGCTTCAGGAATCTACCCAGCCTTCGGAGCTCACCAAAACACTTACTTCCCATACTTGAAACCAAATCCCTTTCCTCCCAAGCCTCCCAACCAAACACTTCCTTTCTTAATTCTTTCAACTCCTCGCAATAAAATATTAACGCGCGGTAGACGGACATCTGGATTGTAATGTTCTAACGCGCGGTAAACGGACATGGGAATCGTAACGTTCTAACGCGCGGTAAACGGTGCCTGTTGGTGTCAGCTGCTGCCGGCACCGGGCACGATGTACACTAGAATCAAGAGTGGACAACCATTCGATACTAAAGGCGTATTCTCGCCGTTCCCCGAGGACTCCTCGGGGAATCAAAGGGAACGGCGAGAATAGAGGGAGTCACTCCACGCGGACTCCGCGGACAGAAACAGCGAGAACACGGGGAATGCTTCCAACATGGATTTTGTTCGAAAAATAAATATGCAGTTCACGAAATTAGTCTGGAGCCAATTTATTTTTGGTTTTGTTTATTCTGATTATTTTTAATTAATTTCACATTGCACCAACACCAGCAAAAATGGATTCCCCTCCGAATCTGAAAGGGAGTCCTTTTTGATGATGGTGATGATAATCAGAGCATTACCCGTCCGTGGGGACTCGCGAGAATACGGGGAGTGAGTCCCCGGGACAAACAAAAACTCGGGGACTCCTCAAGTGGAGTCCGCGGGGAACGGCGAGAGTACGCCTTAAGTCAAACTAGATATAAGAAGTCAAATTATCTAAAAAGTGAAATTATCGTTAATCACGGTCCCAACTAAAGTCTGTTACACACAGGGGCGTCACGACTTGGGGGAGGGAGGGGGGACGACCCCCCCCCAATGCTGTCGGCCAGTCGGTAAAAAATAACAGAGTCGGCTCGAAGCGCCGCGATTTTTCTTCAAAACAGTTGATTTTCTTCATGAAAATAGCCGTTTTTACTGAAAATAGTCGTTTTTTCTGAAAATTAGTCGATTTTTTTCAAAAATGTCATTTTTGCTGTTGAAAACAGTCGTTTTGTCTGCAGAAAAAGTCGGTAAATTCCTCGCCCCCCCCCCAAACATTTTGGCTAGTAACGCCTCTGGTTACACAGTTATAGCACGGAAGACGTTTACATTTCCGGAACGTCGATCTTGTCTCTTCTCAATGAGCTCATCTATTCGCAATGCCAATTTTTTGCTTGGCTCTTTTTCTAATTTATTGTGCTTAGACAGGTGTCGGAGTTCTCAGACTTTGTTTTGATAACCTGTCGGCGGTTGACTGACCAACTTTCCCTCCTCAGGAAACAACGACGAAATTTCGCGGAAAATCAAATCTCTTCGCCCTTCACGAGGCGATGGTCGAAAAGGATAACGTCGACCTAGACAGGCTAGACGACGTCTTCTCTGTGAATCAAGTAAGGATCAAGCAGCAGGTTGACACGCTGGCAAACTGCCGGATGGCAGACCGCCCGTCCGTTTGTGAATGGAGTCGAAAATACTAGCTACATTCTTATCCCTTTACAAGATCTCAAGCTCCTGTGTAGCGACTAGCACCCTAGGCAATGAATGAATGAATGAAATTTAATTCCCATTTTTAAGACACAAGTCACAAACGGAGTATGAAAGAAAAGACAAGAAAAGAAAGAAAAAAAAAGACAAGAAGACACAACATGTAATACATAAATTTTGATACTCTTATTTACACGTGGGGCAACATAGCCCTATACAAAGTATGGCTAGCGTCAAGAGAACGAATAAAACGCTCAGATACTGCAATAAACGGATCGGTGACATTATACTTTGCCGTATATTGCGAGGGTATATGAGTATATTGCAGGGTTCTAAGTAAGTAAGTAAGCAAGTAATTTATTTCTGACCCGCCCTTTCAGAAGCGGGATATGTAAAATAAGATAAAAGAATTAAATAAAACGCAACAACACAATATACAATTTTTCATACATCGTAAGTAACTACAACGAAATTTTCTTGTACGATCTGAGATAGTCGTAGTTTTTTGACGAGGTGCTAGCCATTTTTTTTTTACAGCCCCAGCAGGCATGTGTGAAGGAGAGTAAGAGGGTTATGAAAGGTGTGTTCATGCAGTTTAGTATGTAAAAGTTGGTTTGTATAATAAAGAGTATCCAATTATACTAAAAAAAAAAAAAACTATAAACCATATCGAACAAATTGTTAAAGCAGAACCGCAATCCCCGCCGCAATCCATCTGCTGTTTTCTTTGCTTTCCCAGTCGATTCCCTTTTTATCGCAGGTGCATTTTTCTAGCACGAGCCTGAAGAGGACCTTTGACTATGACGGGCCGAAATGTTGTCAGAACAAATCTCAGTTGACTTATCCATCACAAATAATTCGACCTTCTGGCGCTGAGCACGTGACAACACATGATTGGCTATTAAACATCTAACACTCTTGAAAAAAACATAAAATCCATTAGGCTATCTTGTGTTTCCTTCGTCCGGGAAAAAAAAAACGCCAGAAAGCATCTACTGACTTATTTGTTTGTCGTCATCATGTCGGAAAATACAGGAGACACTTTTTGGCGTTTTTCTGCTCTTCCTGGCAATACTTTTTATGCTCAGTTTAGTTCAGTTTATTTACGACCCAAATAGACTTAAATATGATACCAGTACTCGCCCCAAGAAAGGTACAAAAAAGCACTTGCAACTGGGCGGGTACATAAAACTCATTTCCTAACTAATAATAAACTAGAAACAAGACATAACAAAAAAAATCCCTAAATAGAAAATAATAACCAATCTCTCATCAACTCATTTAATAATAATAATGAGAAAAAACAAAAATAATAATAAATAGGAAAAAAACAAAAAACTATGAACTTTGGCCTAACAAATACTTTTTCAATTTATTTTTAAATAAACCCAGGTGCTCAGCCGCCCGACTGCTCTCTGGAACAGAATTCCCCACATTAGGCCGGAAAATCTAGTAGGGAAGCCTGGATTTGACGCATAACATTTAATGCATAACGTTTGTCGCGACAACAGATTACATCCCGAGTGTTGTCTTTTGAAACATTGTATCCTTGTGTTACCTGTTATGAAAATTCTGACAGTACAGTGGCGCCCTTTGTGTGTATGTGGGGGTGGGAGGTCTCTCTATATGTCGGTGGGGCACAGAATGTTCCATCTTGGTAGTCTTTTGACTCCTAAGTAAGTTTCTAATGGCAAAATGCAAAGCAATGAAGGTATGTTCGAAACTACTTTAATTTTACCCCAAAAGAGTTATTAAATATTGAGTCTGAGTAGTAAAAGTGGGGTAGTGGCCCAAAACTTAGATTTGCTTCCCCTCCCCTAAGTTTACTGAAATAGCACCTCTGGCTGGGTGTCGCCTTTTTGAACAACCCTCGGCTTCCTATGTCAACTCTTTCGCCATTTAGTCTAACTTTGTTCGAAAACAGAAACTTCTTTCTGTTTACTTCTTTCGACTGTTAAATCTCTCAGACTTTCCGTGCTTAGCCGCAAATGTTCTGAATTTGTATTTGCGATCTTCTTCTCCTTTGCTCGTTCTTTTATGGGCTTTCGAATTTTAGATAAACAAACATTCCAGCAATTCAGGCACGACAAAGCACCGCCAGAAAAGAAAGCTTCCATTTTCAGGGGCTAAATGGAGACGGGATCAACAGCCAGCTCGCGACAATACATCTAAAAATCAATCTTTTTTTTTTTTTTGGCTTGCTTCGAATTCAACAGCTGCAAAATTTGTTCGTCAACAAATTTCACGTTTTACAGGGATTAGCCTACTTCTAAACCGTCAATTGCTACTGGCAGTACATTACTTTTTTTGCTTTTTCTCTCCAGGACCGGTGTCATCTCCGCGCATTCCTGTTCATTGTCAACCCGATTCGGTCTATAGACTGCAAAGCAGGGTTGCCACTCAGTAAAATTTAGAGACTGACTTTTGGCTGAAAAATAGAGTGATTTGCGAGTGAAATTTTATTTTGATGAAAAAAAGTGAAATTAAGTTTTGGTCGGAATTACTAATGCAAAAATGTATTTCGGCGGAATCTCAATTGCTTTGGAACCCTCTAAGCATTAAGACTTTAAACAAATCCAGTTTTTGTGTTCAGACCTCGACATATAACGGACTGTCCAGTACCATAAGACTAAAATGATTCACATTACAAGAGAAGTATGTTAGGCCAAAGCGTGTCCAAAGGAAAAGTAGGCGTGCGAATACTTTATTCCGACGTGCTTCCAGTTCACATAATCTTGCGTAACACGTAATCACCTCACTTTACAGGAAAAAATCAGCGATTCGGTTGCATTTGTTCAATGCAAAAGGTGTAATTACGCTGCTGACATGCTTCAATCTTTTGGAGACTCTTGCCCACTGGATAGCACTTTTCTTCTCTCCCACTGAATTTAAAGTCAAACTCTTTTTGTAGTACAGACAGAGTGGAATACCTTAAAAGTACTTGCAGTGAGTTGAATTCCGCGTTTGTTTTGGTATTTTCTGGAATTGTCACACTATTGTGCGCCAAATCTGGATATCTTCTTAAATATAGTGAATTCTGTGTCCTACGTAGGACAAGAGTGACAAATGAAAAAAAAAATGACAATTCACACTAACGTGCAACATGTGGCAACCCTGCTGCAAAGGTCATTTAATGTAGGTGGTAAGTTCTGTACCAGACATGGGACCATAAACACTTGCAATGTTCTACTACTCGATCTCTATGACCATTGCACGACTGACCCCGCCCCTAGTGTAGTCGTCACCGACTAATGCAAAATTGGAGCATTCAGCGCGAAAATTCTGTCGGTGATTATAACCAGTCGTTTTTGGGATCCCAAAACGTAAGTGAAGGGATACCTATGAGTAAAAGTTGTCCGTCTGTTAGCACGATAACTCTCGAAGGAGTTGAGATATTTTGATCAAACTTGGCATGAGGACTCTTTGTATTAAAGTCCAGGTCAAGTTCTAAGATGGGTTATCTAGCTCTATATTCAAGGGTGAGGAGGGGTTTGAATTTAATGGACAACACAAATATTTTTTAAAAGCTAATGACATAGTCGATTTAGGGGTAAGGAGACAAGCTGAATCCCAATATGAAAGTTATTTTCTCGCCGGACAACTAGTTCACCCGGAATCTGCCAAAAATCGAAACATGTGTGAATAGTAAAAGTTTAATCTGAAGTTGATTAGATTCGATTTAGCAATAAGGAGTCGTGCTGAGTCCGAAGATGAAAATTATTGTCTCGCATGGCAAATAGTTCGGCAAGAATCCAGCCAAATGCAGAAAATTTGTTTAACGTAAAAGTTTTATTTGTATTTGATAAGATTTTCGATTTGCGGGTAAGAAGACATGCTGAACACGTGTATGGTAATTATCTTCTCCCCGGACGTACAGATCGCTCGGAATCCGGCTGAAACCGGAAATTTGTTAAAAGTAGTAATTTTTTCTGAAGTTGATTGGTTCAGTGTAGGGGAAAGGAGAGATGCTGAATTCGTTTTTGAGCTTTACTTTTTTTGCCAGACAGGTAGTTAGTCCGGAATCCAAACGAAACGGGAAATTTGGCAGAAATAAGGAATGAAGTTTTGATCAATTTCGTCAAAGTAGATACGACGTAGACTGTAGGGTAAACACACATGTTGAATCCATATCTGAACTTGGTCGTCTTAGATTATTACCATTGGCCTTAGTCTGTTGCTAATTTTAGTAGTAAAAATGTTTTACAAGTATGTCGAAGACCGAATATCTACAAGACCCAATTGTCTAGATCATATACTGTTTGTGGGATCCCATCGAAACCTTTGGTACCTGTTTCCATATACCAGAACTTTTGCTGTGATATTTCTGGAAAGTGAGCAAAGTTTTCAGAAATGTTGTCTCTCTGACTGATTCCTACCATACTAGTGTCGGGCGATATTCGATATCGATAACGATATATCGGACCAAATATCGATATCGAATATCGAAACGTAAATATCGATATCGAAAACGATATTTGTTCATGCATAATATTATTGTAAATAATCCAACATAATCTACATTTATATATTCGAAATTGGAGCAACATGTTTGCCGTAGTTCGTCCTGATTTTTAACGGGGTTTGAGATGATCCATGGTGCTGTTTAACGACAATTTTATTTGGCGAAATAAAACGTGTCCTATAGCGAAACATGGTAAAGAAATATCGATATCGATATATCGATTATCGAATCGAAAGTGAAAAATATCGATACATCGAAAAAATTCAAATATCGCCCAACTCTACCATACGGAATGGAGGTAGCAAGGAGGTAGCCACATAATGCACCGTCTCTTCAATGGAATCCAACTTTAGAGAGGAGAGGCAACAGGGGTTTCCGACTCCCTGGTAATTGGTGTAGATCTTTTCCCGGCGTCAGCGGTGCCTGCCAGAAATTAGCCGACTCATCGTCAATGCTTTAAAACATTGATTTCAATACTCTTAGCACGTGGCAACCGCTACCGCCGCCGGACACTTGGTGAACACCAAAACTGAGAGTTGGCAACACCTCGGAGATTCAATGGCCACTCACATTGCCCGACAAATGTTAAATTGGGTGAACACCTGATTCAAGCACAAGATACACTGAAGTATCTCGGTGTGCCGATTGGGTCAAATCTTCGCGCTACGCGTCAGCTTTTGAAAGAATTATTTGCTAGTAAATCTAGGAAAGCGTACGGTTTACTAGTTGCATTAAAGTTCAAATTTAACCGCCGTATCCTAGCTAGCGTGTATAATGCATTTGTTGTCCCGCATTTGCTTGCCTTTGCACCATTTTGGTCTCTTTTTACTGCTTCGGATATTCAGGACATACGGAAGTGTTTCTACAAGTATGCGAAATATTTGGTACATCTGCCTCTCTTGACTAAGAACAGCTCCCTATCCTTGCGATACGGAGTTGCTAGTCCATTATCCGCGGTGCAGAAAAGAAACGAGAGACATCGGAAGCAGCTTACTGGTGTAAGCACCTTCGAAATGGTCCTTCATTGACCGTGTGTCTGCCCATGTATGAGATTGCCATTATTTGTTCTATTTATATTCGTCAGAAGCTATTCGTTTCTTTTCCTTTTCTTTTCTTTCTTTATCACTCCATCAGCGTTGTATTCTTAAATTTATCATGGGCAATAAATATATACATACATAGCCAAGACCAGAATTTATCTTTATAAAGGAAACAGAAAACAATCACTCGTCCCACGTGCTAGCTATCTACAGCCACCTATTCATCCCAGTATCACCCTATCAGAACTGGAGTATCGTCTTGCCCACCCGGTGTCGAGCGGTGTAGGCTATTCGCGATTTTTCGGTAGAGTTCTCTAAGCAATCAGATTTGGAATTTGGAAGGCAGTCTCTCACTAGGCGATAAATTTCATACGGGGAACCGAGATACCGTCGGCTTGACAATTTTCCCGAATTCGGAGACGGGAAGAACAGGGCCAATCTAGAGGAATTTTCCTCTGTGGCTCTACTACTTGTAAATGATTTGACTGTATGAATACTAATGTGTTCAATTATGCCAAGCCTTTCAGAGCTGATGGAGATTTTGCGAAAACGAGCGGTTTTCCATCGCAGAAACGGTCTGGAAAACTGGACTAGCTAACTGTATCCTAAAGTGAGCTGTGAGAATGTAAATTATGCTCAAGCGGAATGCTTTGGTGATGAACTATAAAATATAAGTTATGGAACCGAGGTCATAGTTGCGTTTTTGCAGATACCATGGTATCCACGGTAACTGGATCTGCAATTGGGATGTGACGGGATACCTATGACTTCGTAAATTTTTTCGTCTGTCTGTTAGCACGATAACTCTCGAAGGGATTGAGATAGTTCGTCCAAACTTGGTCAGATGATCCTTTGGGTCAAAGTTAAGGTCAATTTCGTAGATGGGCCCCTTAGCTGTATATTTAGGGGTGGAGGAGGGGTATCAAATCAAGCGACGAACAAATATATTTTTCAAAAGCTAATGAGATAATCCATTTTGGGGTATCCGAATATGTAAATTATTTTCTTGTCGGACAAATAATTCGCCCGAATCCGACCAATACCGAAAAATCTGTTAAAACTTTTATGTGAAGTTGCTTAAAGGTTCTATGCACGGCTAAAGAGACATGCTGAATTGGTTTCTGAGCTTTAGTGCCATACAAGTAGTTCACCCGGAATCCGGCAGAAACCAGAAATTTGGCAGAAGTAAGGCAGGAAGTTTTGATCAGTTTCGTCAAAGTGGAAATGATGTAGGCTGTAGGGGTAAGCTCAATCCAGATCTGAACAAATCTTCTCAGTTGATTACCATTGGCCTTACCTGTTTCTAAATTTTTAATAGCCTACTAATAATGTTTAAAGAGTCTGGCGAATACCGGATATCCACAGACCCAATTGTCTGGATCAAATATTAAATTTTTGGGATCCCATCGAAATCTTTTATCTTGCTTCAGTTACCATGGTATCTGACAACACGGTCTAAAGTCGTTTACCGTCATATCTTGCCAGATACCCCGATAACGGATCGATGTTACAATTTCACCCTTTCCACTATCCGTTCGGGGTTCGAATACACAATATCAGCCTTTATTTCAACTTTATTTGGAGGAACAACATAACGTATCGTCTTCTAATCACTAACTGAAAAATTACTCAAATCTAACTCCGCATTTCATTCAACCAAATGCCCCACGGGATTCTGGTCGGGGGCACAGCACACGAACGAAAATACAAAAACGCAAAGACGTGATGGGAGAATCCATCACATTCCTCCCCATAATAAAGAAAACAACTAATTGTTTTTGATGGCAACTTCCCGACCTTTAAAGGCCTTCGGCTTGCACTCGCAGGCGTTTGCTAACAGCCACGCTAACCAGCCACGCTAACTGCGAAAACGACTTTACGCCGTGGTATCTGCGAAAACGCAACTCATATCTACTAAGAGCCTGCCGGAGGAAAGCCATTCCCGAGCCTTGGGGGTTCGACTGCGGGCTACCACCGCATTTAACAATTTGTAGCCTGCGTAGCTGTATGATAGTTGTAAGAAAAAGTTGCATGTATTGATGTGTAATAGTGAATAATACTATCATATAATGTGCCTCAGGCTGGGCCAATCTTAAGCAGTAGTATCCAGTAACATCCTGTCTTGCTATACTAGCATCCAATCTTGCTAGTAGTAGCAAGCAGTAGAATGCAGTAATACGGTAGCCTTGACATAAGGCGTATTCTCGCCGTTCCCCGAGGACTCCACTTGAGGAGTCCCCGCGTTTTTGTTTGTCCCGGGGACTGACTTCCCGTATTCTCGCGAGTCCCCACGGACGGGGGAATGCTCCGATTATCATCCCCGTCATAAAAAAGGACTCCCTTTCAGATTCGGAGGGGAATCAATTTTTGCTGGTATTGGTGCAATGTAAAATTAATTCAAAATAATCAGAATAAACAAAACCAAAAATAAAGTGGATCCAGACTAATTTCGTCAACTGCATATTTCTTATTCGAACAAAATCGATTTTGGAAGCATTCCCCGTGTTCTCGCTGCTTCTGTACGCGGAGTCCGCGTGGAGTGACTCCCTCTATTCTCGCCGTTCCCTTCGATTCCCCGAGGAGTCCTCGGGGAACGGCGAGAATACGCCTATAGAAGCATGTAGTAGTATCACTCTACTGCATGGTGCTTTTTCTTACAACTTCATGACACTATTTTGAGGTGAATTTCTCATCGGGATACCACGGACCCAGGGACGACACTTCCTGGGGGAAAATTCTTCACTATCGACTTAACGCTGAAGCTGTGGCTACCCAATTGTTTAGTCGGAGCACTGTTCCTTTGGACATGGGTAACAGTTGCGTTTTGCAGATTCCATGGTATCTGATACCACGGTATAAAGTCATTTTCGCAGTTATCGTGGTGCTGGTAAAGTACCGTGGTATCTAATATTCACATACCACCGTCGCAGCGTGGTATTTGCAAAATTCCTCTCTCTTTCACCATCACTAACACAAGAGTCTAGTTTTTTGTCAAAATTGGTGGGGATGAAGTTATGTCACTCTCAATGTCAGTGGATATCAGGATTTCTTTTTGTATGATTTCTAAAAGTGCAAATCTGGCAGTTCTCGTTTCTGCAGAGCAACCGTAATATCAGATACACGGTAAATATTCTTTGAGCCCAAGCTGACTTTGAAACATTTATTCAAACAGTGTTTACAACGGATACGTCAGCTATGATTCTTCATCAGCGATATTTCGGCCCTTCTTGGCAAGGAACCTGTAATTACAGGTTTCTTTCCTTCCCCGAAGATGAACCAGAGGATTGACAGCCTGACGAGGACCCTTCCCAAGAAGGGCCGAAATATCGCTGATGAAGAATCATAGCTGACGTATCCGTTGTAAACACTGTTTGAATAAACAGATACCCGGTAACTACAAAAACGACTAATTGTAGCTCTAATTACCGTGGTAACAGATACCATGGCATCTTCAAAAACACAACTAATGTTAACTTGGTCAGCGAGCAAGTCTCCGAGTATGACTATTGTTCGAAGACATAAGTTGCGTTTTTGCAAATATCATGATATATATTACCACAATAGCTGAATGTGCAATTAGTGGTTTTTGCAGCTACGGTGGTATCTGATGACACGGTCTAAAGTCGCTTTCGCAGTTACCGTGGTATCTGAATATCAGATACCACGGTATCTGCAAAAACGCCTTTTGACTGTGGTATCAGATACCATGGTAGCTGAGAAAACGACTTTAGACCGTGGTATCAGATACCATGGTTTCTGCAAAAACGCAGCTAGAGGCTTAAAACAGTCGAAACCGTCTGTGATTGGTTCGACGAGAAGATGAGTTTTCAAGAGGTCAGTGGTTTCAGAACGAGCTACGGAAATAGCAAGAATATACAGACTTAGGTGTTATTTTCGTGGAAAGATAACAAAAGTATGAGAACGTCTACCACAATGATACACAGCATTATATTAAATGACCCGTCTCACTGTTTAGGCTACAGTTTATGTCCCAGTATTTTAAAATGTTTGAATACTCTCTCCTTTCAACGAAATACCCACGGCTTCGGCTTTTTACAGCCACGATATTTCAAAATATTATCAAAATATTTATATTGTAGCAGACGTATGGAAAATTTGTAGAAAAATCAAACTAATTGTTTGTCTTATCGATGCTTGTATTATTTTGTTTTCCGTTTTGCTAGTTTGGGCAGTTCCACACAAGCTAGAACGATGAAACTTCGCAGGCATATAAGGGACCCGACCAGATGAACTCACAAACAATCACTTCCCCAATCCGACTTTCCCCGGATCCCGGAGTCCGGAAACTATAAAGCAAAAGGGGAGCAAAATGTAGCAAAAAGAGCGCTGCCCAAATACGGGATCGAACCACAGACCTCTGCTTCGCGAGTCAGGTGTTCTACCACTGGGCCACTACTCGATGTAATAATAAGCGAATGCCAGAATTATTACGGTTGGTTAAACTAAACAAATCTCGTGAAACACTTCCCCATAAGCTAGGACAATGAAACTTGGCAGGAATATCAGGGAACCGACCAGATCAACTTGGAAATAATCACTTTCGAGATCCGATCATAGTGGGGGTAGTGGAGGGATGGGAAATCCAGAAACTATTAACATGCATAACTGTGGGAAGGGTAATAGGACATGCGTGAAACTTGGCATGTGTCAAGGACAAGTGTTTCGGATATTCAGTTTCAAATCCGGACCAGATTCGATACCTGTGAGGGGAGGGGGCTGGAGGGCGGCACCGGAAATTTCCTGAAACGCTTCCACATATGCTAGGACAAGAAAACTTGGAAGGCATATGAGGGAACCGACCTGGTTAACTTGGAAATAATCACTTCCCCCATCCAGCCCTCGCGGGGGAGTGGAGGGATGGAGAATCTGGAAACTAGAATCATACGTACCTTGGAACGGGTGTCCGGACATGCATGAAACTTGACAAGTGTGAAGAACAAGTGTCTCAGATTTTCAATTTCAAATCTGGCCCGAATCCGATAACTGGGGGTGGGGGCAGAGGGGGTACCGGAAATCTTTCGAAACGCTTAGGGTCGAGGGATTGGGTTGTAACTTGAAGGGAAGAACGATTATTAACCCTAGATACTTCATTGACAAAATAGGACCGGACCGTGTCGCAGTGGAGGGTGTCGGAGGGGGTTGCTTTGATTTCTGCGGTGATCATCAGCTAGGGTACTTCCGGATGCCCAGCATCTAGTGACATCCATAACTTTAGAACGGGTGATCGGACGTGAATGAAACTTGAGAAGTGTCAGGAACAAATGCCTCAGATGATCAATTTCAAGTTCGGAACGAATCCAATAACTGGGGGGGGGGGAGCTGGAGAGGGGTGCAAGAAATCTCGTGAAACGCTTAGAGTTGAGAGATTGGGATGGGATGGGAAGAACAAGCATAAGCCTCGGCATAAGCCGTAGATACAATAATGACAAAACAGGACAAGATCTTGTCACAGTTGAGGAGTTTGAGAGGGTTTTCCACAATTCTGGTCATCACGAGCTGGGGTACTTCCAAATGTGCTATGTCCATGAACTTGGCAGGCATGTTAGGGACTCTGTCAGACTGGCTTAAAAAAAGTCCTTTCCCCGGTCCGATCATCGTTGTGGGAGAAACAGTTATCAGTGAGTGGAGTAACTATTTCAGGTTTAGTAGATCAAGTCGATTTTCTGATGAAATGAATATCAGGAGAGAGATGCGGCCTTGACAACTGCAAACCGTATCTGACAAAACATGCTAACTGTTCTTACAAGTGCCATATGAACTTTCAGCTCTTGTTCTTGTTAATTCCCGTAAGTCCAAAGAATTAAGGATGTAACCTAGATCACAATAAACAAACGCCGTAAATTATACTAAATTCTTTATAGGTTCTTGAAGATTCTAAAACTGAGCTAGATAATATTCAGCTTCCGAAAAAAAAACAAAAAAAAACTGGCCGATGATTTCTTCTTCCGACATATCTCAGCGTCCACATGATGATATACTTGGTTGTTTTAATCCTCTTACATGCCACTCGATGTTCTCGAAGGTTCCAGTAATCTTTTGACCACCGCCAGGAGATCAATGAATAGTTGATTAGCAATGGCGGATTTGCCTTCAGGAGTGAACTGTGTTCAAGTAATTTGTGGACAACGTGGGCTACCGTGAGGATTTTCCGGAAAGTAACAGTGTGTTCATAAAAATCCAACCCATCAAAAAATGATGGTTCTCCCACCTTTTCGGCCCACATGAATCAAAGACTTTAAAGTTTAACCGAAAAGGGCTAGGATACGACAGTCTAGTTACCCATCACTTGTTCGCTTAAATACTCTTGAAAACCCGATGAAAAAGCGTTAGTTTGTTTTTCTGATATTTCCAAATAATCGATTATCCCATTGTGCTTGCCGCTCTTCCCGTTTTTGTGATAGCTCTATGGTGCCTGGAACATTTGGCAACAACACCAGCAGCAAAACGAGTAAATAAATTGTGTATCAAATAAACAAAGAAGTGTCTGCAGTCTGCAGTGCCAAAAACTAGTGCTAGCGAGTGAGGTGTCTTGTGTAGTAATAGTTTAGTGATTTTCGCGGGCGAATTGTGGACGGATTCACCATGGGAAAGCGTCCACATTCCCAACGTCCCTACTGAAGACTACTGCGGACAGAATGAAAATCCCCAATAGGTGTTGTAATAATTCAATGTATTTGAATCTAAGATGTAAAAATAAGTTGCCTGTTCAGTTAAACTTTAAACTGCGAGGAGTGCCGAGCAACCCAATAGCCAGCCCGCTATTTGTTAATCGGTAGACGGCCCACATGAATCAAAGACTTTAAACTGCGAGGAGTGCCGAACAACCCAATAGCCAGCCCGCTATTTGTTAATCGGTAGACACCATCCCTTCTATTTTCTCCTCAAGAAATCCATAATGAACTGAAGGGAACAATTTCCTCCTCCAAGCGATAGTCCGCGTTCGCTAAGCTGATTTTCACGCAAATTACCACACTTGCCCATAACACCCAGGGGCGTTGGTAATTCTCGTCTCAGGGCAATAATCGACTAGTCCCGAACGAGCCCTAGATCAACATCGGATTCAGGGATAACAAGTCTCCTCGCAGGAAAAAGCAGCAAATCGAATTAAGTGGCAGAAAAATAAATGATTTTTCATAGACTGGATTCTAGCGTCGCGGCTCGTGATGGGGGGGGGGGGGGGCAATTTATCATTTTGACAAAGGGGAAGTTTTCAAGGAAAATACCTTGAAGGAAAGTATAGAAAATATTGCCGACGAGAGTAACGGAGAACTAAGTGGGATTAAGTAGGAATCGATCAACAGTGAAACAATAGGAGCCGCCAACGATGTGCGTGACCAAAATATGGAAATTTCAAACCCTGTGAACCTTTCCAGCATGGCAAAACAAGAACAGGAACAGGACAAAACTTAAGCGTTATTGCCCTACAGATAAGGAAAAAAGAATAGGCTATCAATATTTGACTGCATTACACGGATAGGCTACGTCAGCTGAGATGTATAATATCGAAGTTTCAGCCCTTCTTTGCAAGGTTCCACTTCAGGTTCAAGCTAGGCCAATTGCGCAAGCGCTCAAACGCGGAGTGTGAAAGTAAAATGTTTATATCATCTTCTTGACAAGTTTATTTTCCAGCTTGAGCAGTTTGAGACAGAAGAGGACCCTTGCCAAGAAGGGCCGAAATATAGCTCGAATAAAATGTAGCTGGCTTATCCGTTTTGCACCGTCAAATATATATCATCTTCTATATGAACAGCGTTAGAACCAAGACATTATACATCCCCAACAGCCAAACTAGTACTGAAATAACCTTATTTGAAATCATCCCATTTTAAGAGCGTTTAGTATAGCCTAAAGAAACCACAGGTAAAAATGCAAAGAGATCTCGAAGGTCTTGCACCAACAGTTTCAATTTCAAAACTGAATGTCTTACCAGCCACTCCGACTCTTTAAAACTCTTTTCAATTAGCTAGGTACAAGTGCAATAAACTAAATCGGAGCAGCCTAACCCCCCCCCCCCCCCCGTATTATATTATGGGACATGTTTTCAATCGTAAACAATCGAAAATAATCGGAAACGATCGTAAACAATTGTTTTTTGGGATCCCAAAACCTAAGTGGAGGGATACCTATGACATCGCAAAAGTTGTCCGTCTGTTCGTCTGTAAGCACGATAACTCTAGAAGGGAATGAAATATTTTGATGAAAATTGCTGTGAGGACTCTTTGCGTCATCGGGCAAGTCAAGTTCGTAGATGGGCTTTGTAGCCTTACATTTCGGGGTGGGGGTTCAAATTAAGGGGCAAGCAAAATATTCTGAAACAGCTAATGTGATAGTCGATTATGGGGTAAGAAAGCACGCTGAACACGACGATGAAAACCATTTCCTCGCCGGACAAATAGTTCGTCCAGAATCCGGCCAAAACCGTAAAATTTGTTAAAAGTAAAATTTTTATTTGATGTTGATTAGATGTTCGATTAAGGGGTAAGAAGACTAGCTGAAAACTTTTGTGAAAATCATTTTCTACCCTGACAAGTAGTTCGTCCGGAAGCCGGCCAAAACCGGAAAATTTGTTAAACGTAAAAGTTTAATTTGTAGTGGATTAGAAATCCGTTTTAGGGGTAAGAAGTGATGCTGAATCCGTATATAACAATCATTTTTTTACACGGAGACATAGTTCACCGTCAATACGGATGGAACCGGAAAATTTGTTATAAGTTAAATTTTTATTTGAAGTTGATTAGATATTCGATATTGGGGAAAGAAGATACGCGGAATTCGTTTCTTAGCTTTCTTTTTTCACCGGACAAGTGGTTCCGGAATTCATTCGAAACCCGAAAATTGGCAGCAGTAAGGCAGGAAGTTTTCGTCAAAATAGATATGACTAATCTTATAGGGGTAAACACTCATGCTGAATCCATATCTGAACTTGGTTTTCACAGATTATTAGCTATTCGGCCTTAATCGGTTTCTGAATTTCGATATTAAAAATGTTCAAGGAGTCTGGCGAAGACAAGACCCAATTGTCTAGATCAAATTTTGGATTTTTGGGATCCCATCGAAATCTTTGGGCTTGTTTACGATTGTAAACAGTTTTTTACGATTGGAAACAGTTATTTACGATTGGAAACAGTTGTTTACGATTGAAAACAGTTGTTTACGATTGGAAACAGCTTTTACCAAATTTGTTTTCCAATCGTTTGCGATTGTAAATAGTTGTTAACGATTGTATTTTAACGACTGGAAACAATTGGTTTCCAATCGTGTTCTAATCTTCCAATCGCAATCGTTTCTGTTCCCATGAGCAGAGGCGTTACTAGCCAAAATGTTTGGGGGGGGGGGGTGGGGGGGGGGGGGGTAAGGTATTTACCGACTGGCTTGTCACTTTTACCAACTCTTTTTTTGTTCAGAAAAAACGACTGTTATGACGAAAAATAGATTGATTTTCAGAAAACTAACTCTTTTCTAATAAAAACTCTAATATTTTTTACGAAAAACCCACTGTTTTTACGGAAAATAGACAGTTTCGAAGAAAATCGGCTGTTTCCAAGAAAAAACCATCTGTTTTTTACGAAAAATTCTGGCGCTAGGTTACTTACCGTCTGCCCCCCCCCCCCCCCCCATACGTGACGCCCCTGCCCATAAGTCAGAAACAAACCAAATAACACAAAAATGTGTAGCTGAAGGCAAACTTGATGTTGGAGGCGTCATTTGCCATCACCACACCAGCTTTAGCACAACCGGAAACTTCGAATTTATCCCCTCCACCCTCCCTGGCTCCAAGACGGATCAAAGGCCATTAAAAATTCAAAGGATGAGTGTTTGCTTGAACGATAAATGCAGACCGGCTGAAATGGGAAAGTCGAACACTTTTTCTCGGGCAAATGGCTAGTAGCCAGGAAAAGGGTAAAACGTTAACGGAGATATTACATGGTCGGACAGTGGAGGAAGTATAACCGGAAGAAGGGTGTTACGGAGATGCGCTCCACGGGTGAGATGAGCCTCGTCAAAAATGATTTCCCGGCCAAGATAAACATTGAAGGTGACAAGTGAGAGCAAGAAAGATGATGTGAAATTTATTACTTTCGATCTTCCCCTCGCGGAATTTTCAAGATCAACGAAGCAGACGAAAATGTGGCATAACGGCAAGTTAAAACTACCAAAATTTTCAGCGTTTTTTTTTGTCTTGACGCGGCAGATTCCAAGGCTCAGGGTGTGAGTGGCTTACCTGACGCATAATCACATATTATGAAACATGTGACGACGCATGTGTGAGCCCCCCCCCCCACCCTTGTGCACTAAACGACCTAGATTCGAACAAAGTCAATCCCGGGCAAACTTTTCGTTGGGTGACGGGAAAACTCGGCAACGCCAAAAAAGCGCTAAAAATTCGTAAATTACGAAACGAAACAATGGAGAAAGCTGGGGGAAGCCTACAACTCCATATGGGAGCTAAGTATATTATAAAAGGCACAATAAGCAAGAGGGGTCCTTCAAAGCAAGGTAAGATAGAAAACCATAACAATTATCCTGGCTACGCGCTTGGCTACCATTCGAGCCAAGTCCAGTCCCTCATGTGTTTATTTGTTGAAGTTCTTGCCCCACTTTTTTGTTTTTCCAATTATCATTTGCATTTTTATTACTTTCTACTTGTAGGCTAATCTTTTACTTTGTTTTCAGTTTTATATTCATTCGATCACGACACGGGCCATCTCTAAATCTCTAAAAAAGAAGTTGCAAAAAATTATCTCTGTCTTTCACCGTGAACTTGAGGAATTTGCCCGCTTTCAACTGAGATAAACACATATGGCATATAACACATTAGCCCCATCTATTCCTGATCGCACTCATTTACTCTAAATATTTCTCCTCTCAAATTACTTACTTCCCTACATTCACACATCAGATCCCGCACATACTCATTCATATCTCCAAACATAGGGCGGAAGTACATTTATTGTATATTGGCCTATATCATACACTGTGCATTCGTACGTAATTTGCAGCACATACTCATTTATATCTTCACAAATCTGAAGGAAGTATATATACACTGTACAAACTTTCTCCGAGTAAGGATTAAAGCTAACTGCAGTATTTGCTACTGGGATTAATCTTATCTCTTCTGCTATGTAATTCTCCTATATTTATATAATAATAATATAACTGCAGTAAAAAGGCTTTCGCCTCTATTACCCTAGGTTCAGTTTTCTTTTAGAGAAGGCTCTTCAACCTTCACCTTCGATTGTGTACCTTGGTCTGCCTGTTGGGTCGGACATGAAAACAACGCGTTCTTGTCTTATATCGTTTTTTTTTGTGGAAAAAGCTAGAAAAGCATACGGAATACTCATTACTTCTAAGCGTCGTTACAATAGACACATACTGGCCCGGCTATATTCCGCATTCGCTATGCCGCACATACTAGCGCTGTCGTCATTCTGGTCACTACTGACTATGAAAGATAAAAAATGCATTTGTTCTACATTTTATAAGTATTGCAAATATCTCCTAGGACTACCTCCGTGGGCCCGTAATTCTAGATTGTCGGCAAAATATAATGTCGCCGATCCGTTTATTGCAATATCTGAGCGAATTGCAGGTTTTATTCGTTCTCTTGACGTTAGCCATACTTTGTATAGGGCTATGTTGCCCCATGTGTAAATAAGAGTATCAAAATTTATGTGTTACATGTTGTGTCTTCTTGTCTTTTTTTTTCTTTCTTTTCTTGTCTTTTCTTTCATACTCCATTTGTGACTTGTGTCTTAAAAATGGGAAATAAATTTCATTCACTCATTCATTCATAAATTGTTTAGTTCACACAGAGCAAATCGCAGCGATGAACGAGATTTTTCAATCGCAGCGACAGAAGATTTTTATCGCCTGGATTTTCACACTAAATTTTCGTCACGATAGAATTTAACGCGAAAAATATACCCTTAAAAATAAACCTTGGAAAATAACCCTTAAAAAAATTCAAACAATAAAAAATAATTAATTTTTCTAAAAGTGAATCATCAAAAGGGTCGTCCATGTTGCTGTTGCGTGCATAAAATCGTACTGTCGCCCGATTAAAGATGAATTTTCCCAACATCGAAAATCAATCGCCTGACCAAGCAACAAAAATAGCCGATTTTGGCGACGAAAATCTCGGCGATGGCCGATATCGCCTCAGTGTGAACCTAGGGTTATATGTTTGAACCTTAATCACTCCTCACAATTTAAGACTTCAGCGAGGGTTTCCACCAAGGCGTCTAGAGGCTAACGATTTCCATTCTCGGGAATCGGGAATCGCTCTTTCCCAGGTTCCCTCATTTCTGTCTTTATGGGCGTGACATCCATACATAAAAGTCGACAGTAGTATTTGCTCTCGGGTCCTCTGGATACAAAAGTCTGTTAAAAGTAACGATCGCCTCCTTGAAAGTGGTTTCGGCGCCGGCATGCAATGCGGACACTGGAATAAATGGATAGCAGTCGCACGGGTGTGTTCAAGTTCTTAAAGTTTAACTGAAAAGCCAGCTTATTTTTATTTCTTAGATTTCAATACATTTTATTTTGACTCTATGGATTTTCTCATCATCGCCTCTAGTGAAGATGATATTATGATATTTAGATGATATTCATCTTCACTTTAACGTTCATAATATGCACTCTTGGCCCGACAAGACAAATTCATGAGGACGTGGAGAATTCGAATTCCAACAAAAGCCAGCATTTCCATATGTTACGAACGCTAAGCTAAGAAAATTCGGACGCTAAGCTCGGGAAATTCGGACGCTAGGCTGATAAGATAACCCTTTTTGTTGTATCTGTTATTTTTCGGCAATGGCTTAGCTTTGTAGTTGCTGAATATTACAAGCATAGATGGACAAGCACACGGAGGTACCACAGATCCGAAAGGTTTGCAGGCCTATTTACGAAAATAAATGAAATGTAACTAGAAAGTAGGATCTAAGCACAATTAGGTTAAACTTTAAAGTTTAACTTAAAAGTTAATTCGTTCTTGTAACCACCCCTAGATCACCCGTCTGTGCGGCCAGGAATGATCAACATTCGGTTAGTTGCCATTTATGTTTATAAGCGTGATTATTTTTGTTCAAGTACTTTATGCTTTCTTTTTCTTTTGTCACACTCCACTAGTTATCATGTAGTACAGTGGGTCAATGTAACTCATTCAGTCATTCATTATTTTGAGTTTGCTAAGGAATTTTTTCCTCTTGAGCTCTAACAGTGACGTTTAGAACATGAACTGCGGGCCCGACATGACAAAGTTCATCCAGACGCGGAAAATTTGAATCTCAACAAAAGCGTGTCATTGCTAATGAAGCGCAGCTCAGGAAATATTCAGTTCTGATTGGAAAGTCGCATCTTAAGAAAGCTCGCTGTTGCGTGTGACCCTAAAAAGACTTCTTTGGCAATCCATTACCGTTGTGGTTGCAGTTGCTAAATGTTTCAAGCATAGAGGTATAGGCGCATAGCGGAATCACAAATCAGAAAAACAAAGCTCATTCTATGAAAATCGATTCTATGAATAGTGGAGCAACGAAGGAACGCCTCTCATTGGGTCTGGAGGCCTAACTAGTCTGTCGTATCTCGGCATATTCGGTTGAACCTTGAAGTTGGGCTTACAAATACGCTGCTTCTGCTTGAAACCTTAGTTGCGTTTTTGCAGATACCATGGAATCTGATGCTACTGTAACTGGATTTGCATATTGTCGTTTTTGCAGTTACTATGGTATCTGATACTACGGATGCTTTGCAAAAACTACAACCGACAAATTTGCGTTTTTAGAAGTCCCCCCTAAAGTAATACTTTCATCCACCCACATTACCAGTGCCAAACTTCATTCAACCAATTTTTCAAAAACCTAGGCTCTTGTGTTGATGATGATGAAAGTGAGACGACTTTTTCAGATACCACGGTCAGAAACGTTGTATCTGAATATCAGATACTCATTTTATTTTAGTGAAGGTTTGATTAGAATATGGTAGTAAATGTGTACTGGTTGCGTTTTTCAAGCACGTATATGCTTTGTTTGTAACCGGTCGTCAAGCCGGAATGATTTTTTTTAGCAAAGTTGTTGAATCCTGAATCCATATTAACTGCACCGTGGTATCAGATACCACGGTAACTGCAAAAACGACTTTAGACCGTGGTATCAAATTTTATAGTATAGATTTATGTGTTTCTGATGTGTTTTATTTATTTTCTTTCCCTTACTCCGCTTTTTAAAATGGCGGGTTACAAATAAATTATATCCCTACTTAGTATGAAGCTGGCAGGATATTTTCTCTTATTGAGTTTGCTGTGCCCTTTACTCATCTGCTATAGTGAACTGTCACCACAAAATATCGCATGCCAACCGATATTTTCAATTCTTCCAGTTGCCTGCTTAGATCTGATCGCCCACAATTTTTTTAACAGTCTCCTGATACATGCCACCTGATCAATACTATCTAATTTTCGTCCCTTTGGCAAAAAGTTTACAGCTGGAACAGAGCGCGGGGATGCGTTATGAAATGATTCGCAATTCACAAAACCAATAAAAGTTTTGAAGTCGATTCGAAACGTTGACAAAATAAATTCATCTGAGAACTAGTTAGCGACAACACAATTCCAGAAGTTGTGGAAGAAGGGGGGGGGGGCATAATCAAACCAGGTCTCGGACTAATATTCAGTCACAATCATACGTAGAACGGCAGGGCTTATTCTAGTCGGATTTTGTTTCCTCCTTCCTTCTTGGTCTACTGGTACTACGACATTCGTTTACGCCTTGATATTTTACAAATTAATCAGAGTATCTAACCAGTTACGAACCGCTGGAACAATCTTTGTACTCTCAACCTAAAGTTTGTACTTTAAAACGATGTTTACGATATCGTTTGAAAGCTTGGTTCATGCTTTCCAAAACCAGCTGTACACTATAAGCTTAGATTCTCTTAAATAACCTACTATTTGGTTAGCCCAATCCCCATGCCATCGTTTCGTGTTAACAAAGTCAGTAAAATTTTCTTTCTTCTTCTTGGTAATGCTGAACAAATTCGTCAACCCCCTAGCCAAGTCAGAGCAAAATAACTCTAGACAGTACCGCGCAAACTTTGAAAAAGTGACACACAGTCAAATCGGAGGAACAGTAGCTCCACTAGCGGATACGAACATCCCTACCGAAACTCAACCAATCGCAGAGCAGAATAACTTTGCTCTGACCAATCGTTAACGAGCACTGGCTAGAATCTACGTCCGCCACTGCACGCGAACAAAGCGACGGAGGCCCATTTTTGATGCATAGGAAGGATATGTCTTCGCGTTACTATCTAGAGTTATTTTGCTCTGAGCCAAGTACAACCAAGGAGAAGACAGTGGCAGAGACTTTCCACGAGAATGGGTATCCTTAGGATTTACTGAGCGATAAATCCTTTGGCGGGAAACTATGGCAGATATCGTGGGTACGAGCAGGCACTACTGGAACTAAAACTGGAGAGACTCGACGGCAGAAGACTTCTGGCCTGTATGAAATTTGTCAAAGTTTATCACGGTCAGCCAGTTCCACGCCCTGCTCCCAAAACGCTCCGAAGAAATCCATCAGTACGAAACTCACCAGCGGGCAGGCTTCGAACGTGTGAAATGTAACACGGAGCGTTACCGCCGCTTGGCACTGCCGTTCATGGCTAGAACAATTATCTAGTGCTTATTCATGTTCCTTTTTTTTTGTACAACCCTTTCAGTGTCTCACTGCCGGTTGTTTGCATTAAACCCGTCTCTCTCTCTCTCTCTCTCAGAACAAATGTATGTTACTGAGATAGCTGAAAAAGACTATAGCTTGGCCCCCCGACTCTGATACCGGTCGAGAAACACGTCATCGACCACATCTTCAGAGTCAGTTTATACTAACCTGCCAGGTCTGGCTGAGGTAGTCAAGTCATTCACCGAACCATTGTTTTCGTTGCTGGACGATCCTGCTAAGAATGCTGCGGAAGTTGGCATTATGTCCACTGGCAAGAGGGTTGTTTCGGAAGCCAGTGACATGAGAGATACCCTTTTCTTAAGATTGCGTACGAAGGGAAAGGAAAAACCTATAGGCTTCCGCGTCGAAAGAAGGAAACACCGTGTATGTTAGCTCAGTTTCGCCTCATCAAACTATCTAAGAATCCTTGAAGAAGATCCGACGAGCTTCCGGACGCAACCCGTACTTGCACTTGGACGTATAGAGGAACCAGACAATTGCCGCCTCACTCCAGAAGCAAGCTATTGTGCCCATCGGTGCCTTTGTTCAGTCATTTGAGCAAAATATTTCGAGTGAAGTCTTTAATGCTGAAGACCTGTATCGCTGTTTATAGAAAGAACTTCAGCTGTCATTACAACCCGTTGTATAAATTGGCATGGACATACCCTCCAGCGCCCATTGACCACCCGGCCAAACAATGTGCTCTTACATAACACCTCCAGCCGTTGCGCAGAAGACCAAGCAGCAGAGCTGCTGCGAGTCCAGCAAATCCAAGTCCAAGGCGTCTCGAGACATGTCCTGAGTCCGAGTCCACAGCTTTGGCGGAAGGACAGCTCCGTGAAAGACGAGTCAGAGTCCTTGAAAAAGGCGTCTCGAGAGGAGTCCAGCGCCCGAGTCCACCAACTCTGCCAAGCAGCCAACTCCAAACCTGGAGGCTGTATGTGGCTTCCACCGCTTTGGTTGACGATTGGAAACCTGCTGACTAGATTTGGTGTAGCGCTGGCGAAAGAAAGAAACGTATGGGACACCACTCTGGACAACAAAGGCGGCTTTTATGGACCAGGATAGACCCAAGATCTACTTCTATTCTGACTTTAGTTATGAGGCTTATCTCTCGTCGGGATCGTGGGTGACACCATAATTGCGGAAATACTACCCGTGACATGTCGATCCTTTTTCGCACAACAATGTCACAGGTTCCTCTGCTATTCACCTCAGGTAGGTCAAGCTTTTTACTGTTTCCAGGGCTTCAACACAAGGGTTGGTTTTAAAGCCCCCAGCCAATCCAGTCAATGATCCCAGTTTGGTGGATAGATAGGCTAGATCGATAGGTATTTATTAAAGCTAACATCCCTAGTGAGCCATGGCAATATATAATACATAGAAATAACTAACTTCGAATAAATTAATTCCCAATAAATTTAATAAATAAATTCCCAATAATAAAATCCAATAAATAACCCTTTCTTCCTAACTTTACTAAACATAGGCCAAAAACCAAAAATTTACAATGATAAGGCAACTGTTCAGCATAAGGAAAGGAAAGTCCCGTGAAGGAATCCTGGCAGTTTGAGCCAGAGGCGTCACGACTGGGGAAGGGGGGGGGACGCCCCCCTCCAATGCTGTCGGCCAGTCGGTAAAAAATAACCGAGTCGCCGCGATTTTTCGTAATTTTAATTTTTCGTTTCGTTCAATTCAATCGTTTTTTCTGAAATTTAGTCGATTTTTCGTCAAAATAGTCTTTTTTTTAAAATCAGTCGATTTTTTCAACTGTCTCAATTTTTGTTGTTGAAAACAGTCGTTTTTTCTGCATAAACAGTCGGTAAAAATTACCATCCAGTCGGTAAATCCTCGTCCCCCCCCCCCCCCAAACATTTTGGCTAGTAACGCCTCTGGTTTGAGCCACAAAGAAGAGAGAGAGAGAGAGAGAGAGAGAGAGAGAGAGAGAGAGATTACCTGCGTAGTGCGAGGTTCCATCTGCACCCCTAACTGCTCACTTCTGCCGCCACTAGGCAGTGCTACTCCCTTTCCGTTCATTATGTTTAATCTTTATGTTCGAGGTCTACTCTTGATTTACTTATTAACTCTTTATTGATGGCAATCCCATGAGCATGAGTCATCTACACCTACACTTCTTTTCCAGGCCTCAACCGGCCAACAACTCTTTCTACCTATAGGTTGCATATTTTGTAAGTAAAGTTCCAGTTAATCAAACCTTTAGTTTATATACGGACCAAAGGTCCTTGCTATGAGTCGTATTTAAACCTCCTTAGAGTGTGCTGGCCTGTAAGAACTAGTGTACGATGGGTGGTTGACAGCCTATTGTGAGTCCGGTCTGCAAACCATAGTATGAGTTGACCTGGCGAATCCATAATCAACCCGTGAAGTTTTACACGTGTAGTAGGAGATCTTGACGCCCTCGCCCATCCTGACTCCGATGACTGTGTCTCTGGACATCTACCATCTTCTGTCTGGCCTACTACACCCCTCGCCGTAACATCAGGTTGAGAGTGCATCTTCACATATAAATACAGTGGTCGTAACATATTCAGTTTCGCAAGGGCTTATTCGTAGGGTATGTCGCGGCTTCGGAATATGATCCTTGCTGCCTTTTCTGGACGGACTCGATGTCCTGTAAAATGTACGCTGCGCGGATTGCAGATGGACCACACACCGGGCACTCGCACTCGAGCAACGTGCGAACATAACACAGGTATGCGCGGAGAAGACTATCAGTATCACCTCATTTGGTAAGTGTCTGAAGGCTTGCCTAAGCCTTGCGTCGGTTAAATGTGGGCACTGAAACTGCAGTCACTCGTGAAAGAAGCTGACCAGTGCGGCTTTTGCATGTCAAGTACACCAATCACTATTTTTTAAGTATTTTGGTGCATGTCAATAACATAAAGTAGATAGTAGCCCGGACTACTTTTCTGGAGAGGTTCATGCTGAAGGGCTGACTAAGCTCTTGAAGCTCCAAACTTATCTCATACCGTAAGTCAGCTGGTGAATGGAACCTACTTGTCTAAAGAAGAGACGACGATACTACAGATACCTATTGTTGGAAATGGAAATGACGTCGACGACAAAACAGCTCAAAAACCCAGGAAGAAGTCTTACCATAGACACATAGACATCTACGGCTGGTGGAAATAGTCATCGAGCGGCACCGTTGAAAACACAATTCACTGGCCGATGGTGTCAGTGGGTATCCACCCAGTGGATTCCATGGTACCAAATGACCTACCTACGAAGACACACTCGCACACTAGGCTGTAGCCCCACCAGCAAAAACACGTAGTTTTCATATATTGCTCTGACAACTTTCGGTAGAACGAATCGTACATTCATCAAAGATTATCCCTCCTGCAGCTTTATTCACCGTACTGAGACTGGCTAACCCCTTGTCTCAGAAGGAAGTCAAGAGCCAGTCTTCCAACTTCCTAACACAATGGCGCAGAGACATATGGCCACTAGAAGAGAATTTACCGCCAGAGCAATCTACCAAGGGAAAAAACGAGATTTCCCCAACTACAACTCCGAAAATTCATCCTACCAAAAGCATAGGAACTTGCGTTTATTTACTCTAACGCCATGTGCGAAGGCCGAAACAGTACGAAGACGTCCAGCTTGCGACATAATTTCCCCGGAAGCAAGGCGAGAGGGGAAAAAAACTCGTGGCGAGAGTCGGAACTACAAGACTTATCAGTAGTCCCGAAACCATGATTTAAAAATTCCGCGAAGAAAAAGATACCTGAGGGACCACTGGAAAAGATCATTTCTCTGTGTACCAAAAATCTCCCGTCGCTAGCGAGAGGAAGGGGAGAAAATAAAAGCTGCAAAATTCATCAGCTCAACGAACGTGTCGACGCTTGATGATAAATTTTTCAGAGAGATGAAATTAGAAACCTGATAGAAAAGCTCCTTAGAGATGTTAAATAGCAATCTTGCTGACACAGCATAAGAACTCTAGCTTAAAGCTGGAACAGCTTATGCTAAAACTCAATTTTCCGACAGGCTAGAACTTAGGCTTCACTTAGAGGATCCACGACACTGAAAATGTTCAAATGAAAGTTTGTGTTCGCTCTTACGTCCTCGATACTAAGCGAAGACGTTTTGTGTCCGGAAAGGACACGCATCGCTTGATACTTTTTATTTGACAATCTTCCAAACTATTTACCTCTTTCCCCATTATCTATTTAAAAACTAACGCACCCCTTTCAACCGTATTTTCAATATTTTGTCGATGGGTGTACCATAAACACTGAGGCAGTTTTCACGAACCGATTTTCCCAGTAGAAGTATGGCGACTTTTGGGGCCAAAAATGTATACTATTTTATATTTCCTGTGCATGAATATTCCTTGACCCCAAGCCGACTGGGAATCAGATATGAAAATTACTCAAAACGGAAAAATCTGCTAGGATATTCTTCAGTGATATTTCGACCATTTTTGGCAAGGGTTCTCTTCAGGCAAAAAACGTTAAGCATGATATGTTATGCATAGCGAGCATTGCCAAACCGCCCAAAAAGCATCTGCTGAATTTTCCAACATCGTAACGACAATTCAATTTTACAATACAATTCAATTTATTTTAAAAATTCCTTCACGGGCAAGCCGAACATTGGATTTTTCGTCATAAACATAATAACATCAACACCTTTGTCATAATTTTGTCATAAATAATAAACTTATATACAATTCGAATCACTGTAAGTGAACCATTTACAATTACACTTATATTAGAACTGAAATTCAAATCACTATAACATAAACAAGAGTTACAACGAATTATGCATTTCGACGAATGACGTCACGTTAAACGTATGTAAGAACTAGGATTCAAACAATTATAAAATAAGCACGAATTACGATGAATTATATAAGAATCACGATGAGTATACATTTCGACGAATGACGGTACGAAGCTTTTTCTGTATCGGTCATGAGATGCAGAAAGGCGATGTAACTTAGGAATCGGCTGCGAAACCATTCGCGCAGGTCTAGGCCTAACGGGTTCAAACTCAGGCGGGAAAATGTCTCGCAGACGAGGATTCTTAAGCGTCTTAACTCCAAATTTGTGCCACATTTTTTCCCGACGTTGGGCCAAAGATTCCAGCTTGAAACTCCGAAGAAGCTCAATGTATGGCACCTTTGGCGATTTGGAAGTAACAAGGAGGGCTCGGAATTGCAATCTCTCCAACGAATTCGACTGATCCCGTGTCAAACCGAAGTGCCATACCTGACAGCAATATTCTAAAGTGGGGCGGATAAAAGACAAGAAAATTTTTAAAAGGTGCTCGGTAGGGACACCGTAACGGGATAATAATTTTAGGGATCGGATTGCCATATTACCCTTTTTAAGCATGCTGTCCACTTGTTTGATCCATTTTAAGTCATGGGTAATATGGATTCCCAGTAACTTTATGTGTTTCACACACTGGGCAGTGGGGAGGGGAGGGTAAAAGTCCGGCAAGCTTTTTAAAAATTATATAGTTAGCACCAACGATTTATCCAAACAAAAAAGTCAGCAGATGCTTTTTCGGCTCTTAGGCAATGATAGTTATTCAAAAAATTTCATGCATAACCTTTTAAAAATCACAACAGATTACATCCCAAGTGTCCCAAGTCTGTTGAAACTGCGCATCCTTGTGTTATCTGTTACGAAACTTCTGACAGTATAACTGGGGAAGCGAGGATACCTGAAGAAGATCCTTGCCAAGGGGGCCTAAAGGCTGAAGAATATCCTAGCTGATTTTTCCGTTTTGAGTAATTTTTGTTTGTATATACTCCGCTTTAAAATGTCGGTTAAAATAAAGTTTTCATTTGCTAACTTGCTGCATTACTCGTGCAGTAAGAGGTACGTTACTTCAGACGTCGACTAACTCTGAACGACACCAAAGAGTATAAAAAAAATCAAGTCAAAACTCAACACAAAATTTTTTTTCTGAATCGGCAATTTTTTTCTCAGTTGCTTTTGCGTCCTCAAACTGAACGTGTACGGCGTCCTCAGTATTGAAAAATCTTGCGATAATTCCATAACCGCCCAAAGAACGCCAACAGGAGACGAGAACATTATTAAACAAATGCGAAATCACAGGATTAATTTTATTGCCTCCTTATGTCAAAAGAAAGCTGGCTCACTTCAGCTGCTACCTAGTTCTTGATTTATTATTTTTATTCGACAGTTTTTAGACAGAAAAACAAAATCAAGGTAGTCTAATATTTACATGTGTTCAAAGAAGAATACTCTACTTTGCACACACGCCATTCAAGTGTAACTGAAAAGGTTGCTTATTTGTTCATCTTGAAGCAAGAGTTGACGAACGATCAGGGATGTATAGTGAAGTAGTTTAATTAATAAGACGAGTCCTTGTAAACGAATCCGTCAGCTGAAATTGTATATGGACCATTTCTCTCAAGGGTCATTTTCAGGCAGCAGCTTTATTTATGTAACGTTCATACTTTAACAACGCCTGAAGAATACTGTGAAGGCGTGACCTACGTAACTGATAACCGTCTCCTCCCATTTGGATATATATACATATAACGATGAATGGCACTGATGTAAGTGATGTACCGTCAAAAAGACCATTGAAAATATCGCACAAATTCTCAGCTGGTTAATCGGTTTAGCACTGCCATACACAGCTTTCGGCTGCTCTAAGTAAGTTAGCGGAGTATAGAAAATAAAACAAAAGAATTAAATAAAACACACCAAATACAATAGTACAATTTTTCATTGAATAGCTAGAAAAGAATGTAGAGTGTCACGTGCTGGCTGAGCCAACGAAATTTCCAAAAGTGCGACTCTTGCATCTGTAACTTGGAACCACTCCGTTGGCATGTGGCTATGGTCTAACTTTGGCAAATAAAGCAGGTGCTTCGGATACTTAAAATAGCATCTTCTCATCTTTTGCAACTCCTTCTTCCGTAGAACATGTGCGACACCAGAGCCTCTGTGTTTTTGACCGGTACCAACTCCGCTTTCTAGTCCGAGAAGAGTCTGGGACACGTGTTACGAGGGAAAGGGGGCTAACCTGGAGCTGTTTTGTTTCCAGGACGGGGAGACCCATGCGTTAAAAGCATCCATGAATAATTTAAAGGGAGAAAGAGAGAAAGGGAACATGCACAACCAACTCTAGGAAACTTGCATCAGAAGTGTAAGATAACACAGCCAGGCTAATGTCAACCAACTAAGAAGATTACAAGAAATAACCAATGTATAAGATCGTTACTTTGACACGGAAGCACCGGAAGGAGAAAAGAGCCAGGCCAATTTCGTATGACTAACAAAATTACATGACATAACGTATGTCTAATCGAGGTAAGTCACCTTGTACAAAACTTGCATTGGAAGTGTAAGGAAACACAACCAGAATTACTGCTGACTAAATTAAAAAATAAAAGAGATAAGCGATGTGTAACAGAAGTTACATGGGACGTTTGTTTAACTCCGATCGGTCAGTGCTTTTGTGAGCTGATAAAATAAAGCCTACAGCACACAAGCAGATGATGTTAGAGGACTACAGTAAGTGCATAAAAACGTCTATGTCCGAATTCATATAATGATCAAGAACGTTGTTTGTTAAAATAAAAATTAATTTTATGTTATTTGTTAAAATGTCAGCAAGATCATTAAAGATTTTTATCGTTGGTGATGGAAAATATTTACCAAGGAAACAAGTTGTTATCTAGCACTTGGAATATAAAACTTGTGTGTTCCCAACCAGAGCAAAATAACTCTAAAGAGTAATGCGAAGACCTATCCTTCCCATGAATCAAAAATGGGCCTCCGTCGGGCTCCGTCGCTTTGTTCGCTGCGTGTAGTGGCGGACGTAGATTCTAGCCAGCGCTCTTTAACGATTGGTCAGTGCAAAATAATTCTGCTCTGCGATTGGTTGAGTTTCGGTAGAGATGTTAGTATCCGGTAGTGGAGCTAGTGTTGCTGCGATTTGACTGTGTGTCACTTTTTCAAAGTTCGCGCATTACTCTTTGAGTTATTTTGCTCTGTTCCCAACATACTCTGGAATGAAGGTTTACTGGTCACAATTCAGACAGCTCGATATGCAGTCGTGAGCGTCTGTCCTCGAGGTCTTACCCCCACCACCATTCTAATAGTTTAGACAGCATGTTGCCCTCTCTCGACTTCATATTTTGTTCCCTTTTGAATTTCCATACCGACTTCTGTCCGGCGAAAGTCGTTAGGCTAATCCCGGCCAAGATTTGAGAGACAAGTTCTGGGTTGTCAGCGAAAATATTCCGAAATGGACAAATCGTCCGTAAGTGAGTGAAAGCTCCCACTCAGTCGTCTTTTGTAAGCCTCACAAACGAGGAACATCATTTGGTATTACTTGGCTGATGCAAAGCAGTTTCTTGTCACGAGACAAAGCCACTCAAAGTACTTCTTCTCATTACTAATTAAGGGGGCGGAAACTTTGGGCGAAGAATGGATACTGGTCATCAGGGGCGTAACCACCATCCTAGGGTTGGGAGGGGGAGGTGCAGGTCCTTATCCAGGAACTTATTTCGGAGGGGGGGGGGCATGGATCGGACCTTTTAAGACATGGATCAGAGGTTAAAGGCTATAAAAACGACTGGGGGTACAGCAAAAAGCGCCGAAAAATTTATTGTGTCAGCCGACGGCATATTTTAATATTCCGCACGAAGGATTTCACGAATTCATGGCTAAATAACCTGACTCTTTACTAGCGTCCTAACAGACCCAACAAGAGCTATTTTGGGCAAAATTGGTTCCAAACGATTTCCCTGGAAGTATTCCTATTGGTTCAATTAAAGCTGATTTTTCTACAAAATATGCCGACCATAAACGTCAGTAAAGTTTTGGGCTAAAATAAAATTGTGCCGACGGAAATCTTTCTCAGATCATGTTAGGGGGGGGGGGAATCCCTACCGCGCCTCAGTGACGCACCTGCTAGCCATCAACCAAACCTGAACTCCCTCGTTCGACACTTGCACAGACTCCGTACAGAAATGTCCATAGCTACCAGACAGATAGTTAAAATGTATTCAAAGGGTTTTGAAGACAAAGTGAACGGTTACGGTTACGGTTACGCTCGATAATATCTCCCGTCTGAACCGGGCTCGGTTTGCACGCTAAAAGGAAAGCAAACCTAAAACAAAATGTCCCTCGGTAGGAGATGAGCAACCTACAACAAAAGACAGGGCCCTTGTTCTAATTTTCTTCTTGTACTTCCTTAAGAGATGAGAGACAGGAGCTCTGTTCTGATGTAACTACTCCCCTTCTTTCTTCGCAGATTTCGACGTTCTGAAACTTGTTTTAGCAACGTTTGAAGCCAGGTAACTTAAAGACCCGTTGCGTCTTAATGCCGATGCAACCTACAACCTAACGGCGTCTGTTATTTTTAACCCCGGAGACCGCCCAAATTTCATATGTTAGGCTACGTTTTAATCCCGCTAATGATAAACTAATCTTCAGACTTGCCAAATATTCACTATTTGCCATGCGCACTATGCTACCGATGAGTGTTTGCGTATAATGCTGTTGATATGTAAAACCGATTCTCTAGGAGTGTTTGCTAGAAGTCAATGGACCTCAGAAAAGGCTTATAACAGCCACAGCCGTGGATAACTCGTTGAAAGCAGAGCGTAGTTTTACAGTATTCAAATAGTTTTGAGCATCGGAACATAAACAATAAATAGTGCGAGGTGTGCTTTGACTGAAACGGACAAATCAGAGATGACATCCTCTGTCGAAAAATCAGACCGGTGGATCTGTGATATTTTTCCGACACCGTCTCTCCATACGCCTCTTCAGATACTGAGAATACCCTTCAAAACGTCTGAACCAACAGAGATAGTCGCTGCTTTATTTCCAGCTTGTCTTCTCAACAAGCCAGTCGGGCTTGTCTTATGCTCTACTAGGTATCTATTTAAGCTAGCATTTTTATGACAAAGCCAGCGTTTCCCGTAGCCATCCAGATAGCAAACTGCTTACGCGAGTTTCTCCTACAAGAAGACAGCGTTATAAAACCGCCGTTGTCGTGCAATCCGATTCCTCGGAATCTGCCGGCAAATCGATTCCAAAGTTTTCCAGCTCGCAAGAACTAAGGACCAAGGAGTTCTTTGAAGGAAGAAGTTATAACATCAATATTTCTAGATCGTTCTTGTAAATAATGAATGGGATTTCTAGTATACGGTGATGGGAATCATACATGCGTAGGCTGGATATTGAGGATCGTAAAACAAGACGAAGACGACATCTTTGAGAGCAATAATGGTTTCTAAGAAACATTAAGAAAGCAGGTTTACGAAAGAACGTGTAGACCAAGCAGGATAAAGCTAATAATGTAGCCCCTGTACCTTACTAAGGCTTCGATAACCGTTATTCGAAAAAGAGGATTTGTATTTAGTTTTGTAAAAAAAAACGCAAAAACCACTCACCATACATAAATAATCACTTCAAATCAATAACAGATGAACTGTGATTTGCCAAAATGAACGACTTTGTTTTAAACTTTGACAAACGATTCCGTTGGTGGCAGATAAATATTATTTCTGTAAGTTTGAAAATGTGACATGTTATCAAAAAGTTTCCCTTGATTTTGCTTGTAAGAACTGTTGACAATTGCTAAAAGCTGAAAATAAATTTAATAAGTTGGCCTCAGCCCACCTGTGCATTTCGCAACTGAAAGCTTTCTTTTGTCTTGCTGTACTGTAACTTTTGCTTTTTTAGTATGTAATAGAACTCATTATCATCATCAGATTTCATCGTTGCATTTATCGTTGCTTTTCTTTGTATAAGCATACATTTATTCTTTCTTGTGATGGACAAGGACTGGTCCTTGACAGGACTGGAAATGGTTCTTTCCGTATCGCCACCGTGTTATCAAAGTCCTCAAACGCTTTCAATAAGTCACTGGATAACTGGTGGTTATCTAAGAACTGGAAATGCTGCTGAGATGATCCAGACCATTAACAGATGTCAGAACTCTCACCCACGGAGCGTCGCAGATCTAATGGACCTTAATCGGTCGAATAAAGGTCGAACACAAAGATTAGTTCAAGGCTCTGTCCTACCTATAATACTAGTGCAACCTACTTCCATAATCACTCCATATATTTCTAAGCCCGGAGAACCCAATTTCGTAAGGTACATTCTAACCTCTCTAACAAACCACGCTGATTTTTTCACTTGCCGTGATTTGCTACCTTCGATGCGTATCACGCTGTCGACGGTTGTCAGCGAGAAGTTTTTCCGTGAGAAAAACCCATTATGTAAATTTGTTTCCCTGTTTTTGCTAGAAGTCAACGGGTCTCGGAAAAGGCTTAAAACAGCCAAAACCGTGGGTTATTTGTTGAAAGCACAGCACACCTTAAAAGTATTCAAGTATTTTAAAATACTGTAAGTTAAATATTATTTATTTTGAATGTGTGAATAAGACTGAACGGAATTGAATGGCCGATTGTTTATTATGTTGTTTGTTGGTGTGTTTAGAAATGGCTAACTTTTACTACTGCACACCAGGAAAAACGTAGGTTTTTCCATTAGTGCAGTAGATGTAAATAGTAAAGAGTTAAATGTAGTAGCACGGCCCATACCTGCAATGTACTCCTGATGACTAACTCTTCGTGACGATGAAGAATCGCCGTATGCAAGAGGGAGAGCCAGAATCGTCACGAATCCAAACGTTACTGTGACAGTATAGTCAATCTAGCGTCAAATATGGCTTGACCGCAAACAAATAGCAACAGAAATGATTTTTACGCCATCTTGTAGAGAGAAAAAAAAACTTCTGTACAACATATCAAAAGTCGAGAAACCTAGCAGGGTGCAAATTTCTGTTTCTTAGCTTTTTAAATATTGCTTGTTGTTTTTTAGCTGAAATTTTCTTATTCTTCAGGCTTAGTGTTTACTTCATGGGAAACACAATTCTGATGTATTTTTATGTTCTGAACTCGAATATCACATCAGATTTAATATATGGTTGACCGAAAGTGTTTCACATTCATCACCATACAAGAAATTCGTGATTCTATTGTGGCACACAAGTTTGACCGCAAACAGATGGCAACAGAGATGATTAACCGTCCTATACAGAAAACAAAACTGTTCGACGTGTCAAAAGTTGGAAACCTATCTCATGTGAAAGCTCGTGTTCTATAGCTTTTTGGGATCCCAAAACGTAAGTGGAGGGATACCTATGACATCGCAAAAGTTGTCCGACTGTCGGTCCGTCCGTCTGTAAGCACGGTAACTCTCGAAGGGAATGAGATATTTTGATGAAACTTGGTGTGAGGATTCGCTAGGTCGTCGGACCAGTCAAGTTCGTAGATGGGCTTTGTAGCCCTACATTCAGGGGTGGGGGTTCAAATTAAGGGGCAAACAAAATATTTTAAAACAGATAATGTGATAGTCGATTATGGGGTAAGAAGACATGCTGAACACGATGGTGAAAACCATTTTGTCATCGGACAAGTAGTCCGCCCAGAATCCGGCCAAAACCGGAAGGTTTCTTAAAAGTAAAAGTTTTATTTGAAGTTGATTAGATGTTCGATTTAGGGGTAGGAAGACATGCTGAAGACGATGGTGAAAAGTATTTTCTCGACGGACAAGTATTTCGCCCGGAATCCGGCCCAAACCGGAAAGTTTGTTGAAAGTAAAAGTTTTATTTGAAGTTGATTAGATGTTCGATTTAGAGGTAGGAAGACATGCTGAAGACGATGGTGAAAACTATTTTTTCGACGGACAAGTATTTCGACCGGAATGACCCAAACCGAAAAGTTTGTCAAAATTAAAGTTTTCTTTGGAGTTGATTAGATGTTCAATTTAGGGCAAGAAGACCTGCTGAACACTTATGTGAAAACAGTTTTCTACCTGGACATGTAGTTCGCCCGGAATCCGGCCAAAACCGGAAAAGTGTTGGAAGTTAAAGTTTTATTTCTAGTTGATTAGATAAGCGATTTAGGGGTAAGAAGAGATGCTGAGTCCCTGTATGACAATGATATTTTACCCGGACATACAGTTCGACTGGAAACCGGCTGGAATCGGAAAATTTGTTATAAGCTAAATTTTTAATTGGAGTTGATTAGATGTTTGTTACTGGGGAAAGAAGATACCCTGATTTCGTCTTTGAGCTTTCTTTTTTCGCCGGAGTTCGGCCGAAACCTGGAAATTGGCAGAAGTGGCAGGAAGTTCTCCTCAAAACAGATATGACTTGTAGGGGTAAACACACATGCTGAATTCATATCTGAACTTGGTTTTCTCAGGTGTTTAGCTATTTGGCCTTAATCTGTTTCTGAATTTTAATTGTAAAAATGTTCAAGGAGTCAGGCGATGACTGGATCTGGCTAAGACAAGACCCAGTTGTCTGGATCAGATATTGAATTTTTGGGATCCCATCCAAACCTTTGGTCTTGTTCTATTTGTTTATTTTTTTCAAGCTGGTATTTCTGATTTTTTAAGAGCTTACCGTTTGCTTCATAGGATAGATGTTTTAAGGTAATTTTCTGCGCTGAATCTGAATATCGTATAGGTCAAGAATAGTTCAACCTAAAAGTGTTTCAGATTCATCACCATACATTAAGTTTCTTTGGAACTGTTTATTAATTATCGATTGGATACTACCATGTCAAGTAGAATTCTTCAATATAATCCTGCTCATCATCTCTCCATTATTAATTAAAATCGAATCAAAGGTAACAAAAATCACATTGGTAAAAGACCGAGAAAGTTTAGGACTACCGCTTCCAGTCCAGTGCAACGATATGCAAATTTTGTTCCACCATTTTTACTTGCAGATCATCTAGAGTGCTGTAAGAGGGTTTTTCGCGAGATAATCAATCAGAATCACCTTTCGGCGAGCAAAGCGCATCTCGAAAATAGTGGGAAAGCGTTCCTGGAATCACTGTCCACTTTCCCGCTGGACTGATTTCAAAGGCGCATAGAAAGCTGATACCGCCGGGAAATTGTTGAATCCTGAATTTCAACAGTTTCAAAATTCCCGCCTAAGCATTCAATTTCCCGTGGAGTTTTCCAGTAACTTTCTGGAATCAAAATATGGGAAAGCTGCTTCGGTTTCCAAACATTGACTATTTTTACGAAAAACCGACTGTATTGAAGAAAAATCGACGGTTTCCAAGAGAAAAATCGACTATTTTTACGAAAAAAGGGAGCACTTCGCGCAGATTCGGCTAGTTTTTAACGACTGGCCAACAACATTGGGGGGGGGGGGGGGGCGGGGATACCCCCCTCCCATAGTGACGCCCATGTTCCATCACCACGCAGATGCAAAAGAAAAACGAAAGTTTCGTCGAAATTATTCTGGAAAAGGACAAAGAAGCCCTCAAGGAAATGACCTCTGAAGATGAGGAGAGATTACCCTTCTGAATACCAACCACTATCAACCACCATTAGGAAATTTTCTGTAAAAAACTAAGTGATCTTGTTCAAAACAGATTTATACAAGTTTATCCAGAAGATATTTTGCATTCAGCTATCCTAGTATTACAATCAGAAGAATTTTAGTCTGGAAAAATAAGTAATCTTTATTTTTTCTTTTCGTTCCCTAGACATAAATATTCTTTGAGCCCAAGCTGACTTTGAAACATATTTTCAAACAATGTTTACAATGGATATACGTCAGCTACGATTCTTCAATCAAGGATATTTCGGCCCTCCCTGGCAAGGGTCCTCGTCAGGCTGTCAATCTTCTGGGTCAACGTCGGGGAAGGAAACAAGCAAACGGAATCTGCACTTGCAGAACATATTTTTCGAAAACCCGTCCCATTCAGTATATTTTGAAAAAGCCCAAATTCTTGCAACGTCTGGACTCCATCAAACTATTCGAGAAGCCGTTGAGATAAAGAATAAGACCAAAGGTTTGGATGGGATCCCAAAAATTCAATATTTGATCCAGACAATTGGATATTGCCTTCGCCAGATCCAGTCTTCGCCAGACTCCTTGAACATTTTTACTATTAAAATTGAAAAACAGACTAAGACCAAATAGCTAATCATCTGAGAAAACCTAGTTCAGATATGGATTCAGCATGTGTGTTTACCCCTATAAGTCATATCTGTTTTGAACTACCTGTCCGGCGAAAAAAGAAAGCTCAAAAACAAACTCAGCGTATCTTCTTTTCCCAATATTAAACAGCTAATCAACTTCAAATAAAAATCTAACTTATAACAAATTTTCCGGATTCAGCCGGATTCCGGTCGAACTTTATGTCCGGGAGAAAAAATGATTTTCATACTCGGATTCAGCATCTCTTCTTACCCCTAAATCGGATATCTAATCAACTACAAATAAAACTTTAACTTTTCATAAATTTCCGGTTTTGGCCGGATTACGGGCGAACTACTTGTCCTGGTAGAAAATTGTTTTCCCAGAAGTGTTTAGCATGTTTTCTTACCCCTAAACTGAACATCTAATCAACTCCAAATAAAACTTTTACTTTCAACGAACTTTCGGGTTTTGGCCGGATTCCGGACGAACTACGTATCCAGCAAGAAAATGGTTTTCACCCTCGAGTTCAGCATATCTCCCTACCCCTAAATCGAACATCTAATCAACTTCAAATAAAACTTTTACTTTTAACAGACTTTCCGGTTTTGTCCGGATTACGGGCGAACTACTTGTCTGATGACAAAATGGTTTTCACCATCGTGTTCAGCATATCCCATAATCGACTATCACATTATCTTTTTAAAAATATTTTATTTGCCCCTTAATTTGAACCCCCTCCCCCACCCCTAAATGTAGGGCTACAGAGCCCAACTACGAACTTGACCTTACTCTTGACCCAAAGACTTCCTCATACCAAGTTTCATCAAATTATCTCGTTCCCTTCGAGAGTTATAGCGCGCAAAGACGGACAGACGGACGGACGGGCAACTTTTGCGATACGTTTTGGGATCCCAAAAACCGAGCAGGCATTAACCGAGATACAGGCGAGTACTCCCTACCGGAAACGTGGAACGGGGTTATTAAGGAAGAAAATTTAAGCCTCAGTCCCTTATTAACAAAAAAAAAACGAAGTCGATCAAAATGCAGAAACTAAATATTTCCTGTCGTCGCCCCAATCGTTCAGCAAAAATAGCAGCCGTGTCAAAAATTAAATCTCAGCACTAGTTTTTCCTTGCAGGTGATTATTAATAGTGATAGATACAGGCGAGTACTCCATAACAGAAACGTGGAACGAGGTTATTAATGAACTATTATTTAAGTTTTCAGTCCCTTATTAATAACAAAACCGAAGTTGATGAAAATACAGAAAAAAACCTTCCCTGTCATCGCCCCAATAGTGCATCAAAAACAGCGGCCGTGTGAAAAATTAAATCTCAGGACTAGTTTTTCCTTACAGTGGTATTTGAAAGTAATTTGCCCTAATAGGACATTTATAGTCGGTAGAAGCGTCATTTATTTATTACAGGTTTGTTTCCTTCCCCGACGTTGACCCAGGAGATTGACAGCCTGACGAGGACCCTTGCCAAGAAGGGCAGAAATATCGCTGACTGAAAAATCGTAGCTGATGTATATCTGTTGTAAACAATGTTTGAATATGTGTTCCCTAAACAAATCGCATGCCAAGAAGTTTACTGCTTTGCTGCTACAATTAACACATACATTGTGGTTTTTAAGTAGCTTATACAGGAAAATGAAAAAACAGGAAGCGATAATACAAGACCAAAGGTTTCGATGGGATCCCAAAAAGTCAATATTTGATCCAGACAATTGGATCTTGTCTTCGCCAGACTCCCTGTCCCTAAATCGAACATCTAATCAACTCCAAATAAAACTTTTACTTTTAACAAACTTTCCGGTTTCGGCCAGATTCCGGGCGAACTTTTTGTCCCGAGAGAAAATGATTTTCACCATTGTATTCAGCATGTCCTTCTACCCCTTAATTGAACATCTAATCAACTTTAAATAAAACTTTTACTTTTAACATACTTTCCGGTTTTGGCCGAATTCTGGGCTAACTACTTATCTGGCACAAAAATGGTTTTCATCATCGTGTTCAGCATGACTTTTTACCCCATAATCGACTATCACAGTATCTGTTTAAAAATATTTCATTTGCCCCTTAATTTAAACCCTCTCCCCCACCCCTAAATATAGGGCTACAGAGCCCATCTACGAACTTGACCTTGCTCTTGACCCAAAGAATCCTCACACCAAGTTTCATCAAAATATCTAATTTCCTTCGAGAGTTATAGTGCGCACAGACTGACAGACGGACGGACAACTTTTGCGATGTCATAGGTATCCCTTCACTTACGTTTTGGGATCCCAAAAAGAGGAAAAATAAAGATGGAACAGAGAAAATCAGTTAACAGAAATCTGGTATATTTAATGCAATTAATTTGTATTATAATGTAGGCCATTCTTAAGTAGGAATTCAAATTAGTGAAGTGACGATAAGAAAATGAATTTTAACAATATGAAAGTATTTTTCAACATTACTGAGTTCAGGTGGAAACGCAGCCACTGTCATTGGCTCACTCCATAGTGAGGGAGAGGGAGAAAGAAGATAAATGAGGTCGTTACAAAACGGGCAGCGGGTAGCCAAGGCGATTGTTTAGCACTAATCTACCCTCCCCCCTATTCCGAAATAAAGCCAACAGATCCTTAACCTACTAGAAAAGTTAGTGGTACATCAGGGGAAACAAGTTCTCAGAAATCACCGCTATCCAAGTGAGTATTCCCTCGAAGCTGTCGCGCGCGTCTAACGAATTGCCTCGTTTCGGGAATCAATGTTTATGGACCCTTTGGCCATAGAATTTTCACAATCACGGGCCATCAAGTTTAACAAGAACATACGGATAGCAGCACCCGCACATCCCAGTGGAAACATTCGCATGTCAAAGAAAAGTGTGCCATTGAAATGACGACAAAATAATCCGTTTAAGTTTTGGAAGACGTCTTCTAACACTTAAACAGAAAACGAAGTTCCCATTCAGATATGAATCCTCCCTTATAAATTCTGCTTCCTCTATCAGTAGGCTATTACACTGATCATCACACTTGCAATCGTTTCTTTTCTATAACTGTCGATCATTGTTTCCAAGAAGCTTATTGGTCCGAAGACGAGTTATGCATACTGCGCCAAGTCTGTCATTCCAGGCAAGGGACATGGAACGAGGCTAAAAACAGCCGAAACTTTGTGTAATTTTACATAGCTAAGTTTTGAAGTAGTCAACGATCCCAGAACAGCAGAAACGCTATGCAGTGCGGGCTGTCTTTATCCAAAGGTTATACTGATTGAGCGGAACAAAATGGATTTGACTTTACTAAAAATCATTTCACTTATTCTACTATGACACATTATTTCATAGACTCTTGCCGTGGCCGAGTGGTTAGCGCGCCGGACTCGCAAGTGAAGGGTCGCTTGTTTGAGTCTCGGAAGTGCCTACTGTTTGGTTTGGGACGGGGGTTAGTGGCGTAACCCTGTAAGACAAGCCAAAGTCCACCCAGCTTCAAATGGGTACCTGGAGAAATCCGGGGAAGGTGACAGGAAGGGTGTGTGAAAGCACAGGATGGCTGGCCCCCAACCCCCCATTGCACTTCCTGGCTGAGGGCCGAGAGTCGGAGATCAGCACCGCCAGCTTAGCCTGTCAAGGCTAGTGCTGATACCTTTACCTTTTTCTTTTTTTTTACTCTTGCAGTTCAGTTCAGCAGACCGGTTTACAACATTTTGAGAAACTGGGCACTTTCAAAGAGGTCATACATTTTAGAACATTGGAACAGAAACTGTGTATACTGCCACGTGTCATTTAATATTCTGACGAGTAAATCTATAGTGTAGCCTAAAGTTTATAGCCTAGTTAAGTAATAACTTCCTCCACAAATCTTGTGACATCTCCGTTCTTGCAAACTCTTAGAAGCTAAAAGCCAATGAAAAAACTTGGGATACGAGCTTCGTGAAATGATTCTACTCCAGAACTCAAGTCAAGATTACTTGACGTATTATGGGATTGCTACATCCTTACACCCCAAGAATACTGTAAAAAGTTGAACAAATATCTAGAATCCCATTGAAAGAGAGTGTTTCAATTTTGCAGTGGACGAGGTCGCCCTTCAAGTAGTGGGCTACAAGCAGAGGCGCCACGACTGGGGGCGGGGGGTGGACGCCCCCCCCCCAAGCCGTCGGCCAATCGGTAAAAAATACCGAGTCGGCGCGATCGCCGCGATTTTTCGTCAACAAAGTTGGTTTTTTCATGAAAAAAGTCGGTTTTTCTGGAAATTGGTCGATTTTTCGTCAAAATAATCGTATTTTCTGAAAATCAGTGGATTTTTCTGAAAGTCAGTGGATTTTTTTCAAAAATGTCATTATTATTGTTGAAAACAGTCGTTTTTTGTCCAGAAAAAGTCGGTAAAAATTACCAGCCAGTCGGTAAATGCCTCATCCCTCCCCCCCCCCAAACGTTTTGGCTAGTAACGCCTCTGGTTACAAGAATACATTTATCTGAAGTTTGTCTAACAGTTCGTCTGACCAAGAAAATAGGGACACAAACAAAGAGCTTTAAATGTTTAAATTTTGATCTCGTGCATTTACTACATTACTGAAAGCTCAGTGTATTTTTTCCTTTTATTTGTCTATAATGTACTATTTTCCTCTTTTTAAGTGCGTTAATAAAATCATCATCATCATCATCAGAGCTGAGCTTTACTTGTTATCGAACCTAGTGATAACGCTCTTTGGAACCAAGTACCTTTCCGGTAATAAAACGATATTTTTTCCAATATTTAGGGACCATCTAGAACATCTTGTTTTCTACAAGCAGGCTACCAGGAGTTATGTAACAAACGGAAATTAAATAGATTTATCTATTAAAAACTATCAAAAAGCTCTAACCCCATTTGCTGAGCCAAAGCATTTTTGGAACACATAGGAAAAATTAAAGAAAGGAAAGGTGAGAACTGATTTCTTCAATATTTGTATTTATTTATTAAACTCGCGTACCACCTTTTCACAACTATCTCGTGTTTTTTACTTTTTCGGCTACGAAACCTCCACTCGGTCACGGATTTTTGTTTCCCCGTTAAACTCTGTAAAGTCAGCTACTCTTTCCAAAACTAAAACTTGCTTTTATCATTCTTCTACAGGTATATTTAGCTTAAAATTCAATTTACATTTCATTTCAACCTCAACTACCAATTTGTACAATATTCTCGATAGGCCTACTACAAATTACCATCCAAAACTTTCTATAATCAGTGCTACATATAGTGGTTAAAATCATACTTTCTCACGAATACACTAATTATAACCAGGCGCTTAAAACTCTCCGGCTCGAACCATTACAGAAAAGACGCCTAAATTTAACAACTAATTTTGGTAAGAAATTTTTGCAATCAAACAGATTCCGCCACCTCCTTCCCGAACAACTCCCTGAACCGACTTACGCAACGAGACATTCAAATTTTCTCAAGCCGTTTCCAGCATGAAGTACCGCACGTCGGCTCCACCCATTCTCCCCCTTGTTACTAATTATTTTAATAACCAATAAAATTTCACGTTTGTTGTTATTTGTGCCTGTTCGGTTGCCTGTTCGGTGCCTGTATTTTGTCTTAAGTTTTGTTGTTGATGATATATTGTTTAGATGTGTTAGTTATTAATGTGTGTTTATTTTTTTTCTTTTTCTTGCCTATTATTTAGCTTTTGCTATTGTGGCAATTTTTCCATTAAACCTTAAACCTAGTTCTAATTTTCATATAAAAATTTGTGTACACAAAATAAATTTTTAGTACTGAGAAACAAGATTCTCTTCAAGTGCGCTTTAACATCCATGTCATGCTATATGCACTAAGTGATCTAACAGGAACTACTCAGATTCCAAAGAAACTGAAACTGATAACATTCAAAATCCTTTTTTTGTCAGGTCGAGAGATGAGACGATATGTTATAACCGCAAAGAAAGTCCATCGCGAAACAGCTATCGTCAACCAAAATAACGAACAGCCAATGCATTTAAAATCAACCAAACTAACAAAACAAATATCTTGATGTAGGTTACCGTACCATGGCTATCTGTCTTCCGGAACCTCTCTAATCCCCTTATGCCCAAAAGCTTTGTCCCATTATCTGAACCACCCAATTCACACCACATGTGACTTCGAAACTGGAATAAATCTTTCGAAACTTCCAGTGAGTGTGGATGCGACCTGGCCAAACGTGACATTGGATTTAGGTAGGGATACATACACCTTCGTTTGAGATTTAAGAAAAAAGTTTGCAGTAAAAATAACTGAGCTATGTCCTGCTAGTCCCTAACCCATTTTTACTTGGTGTGAAATCACCCCCCCCCCCCCTCCGGTTGAAAAAGTTCTTAATCGTGTTTGCCTTTGCAGTCTGTTGGGCGGAGACAACGTTCAGAGAACCAAGATAGCGGACGACTTTCGGATTCACAGTTTTTGTTTTTTACTTTTCTGGGTCGATTTTGCTCGCCTTTGAAACTACATAATAAATAAGCAGATGGTTTCTCTTCTGAAAGACGTTGGGTTGCAGGTTGCTCTTTGCATTGCGCAGACGCTGAAGCGTAGGATATACATCAAGAAACACTGTGAAACATGCACGTATTCAGTTCCATGTATTCCATCACTTGAACTCAAAAAGTAATAGCTACCGAAGACGGTAAATGAGTTACAATAAGCTCGATCGATGCTACCATCTTCGGCCACGGCGAATTCAACGAGGCCCTTAAATCCCGACGCGTCTGTGGTGACATTACTGAGTTACATACATGCAGTCGCTAAACCTTTATCACGCCAACCCCAACAATTAAAAAAAAAATATATTATGGGCTTTCTAAAAAAAAAGTAAGGCTGGTAGTGTATTTTTTGCAGAGAAATTCGAGTATTTTCTTGTGTTGTTTTAATAGACTATGTAGATGTTTGGCCACGGTCGAGGCACCCTATGACGGACTAAGCACTTTTTTGTAAATGTAAGTAGTGAACTAACAGACAAAAGTGCTCCTCAGCCGGGATTTGAAACCAGGACCCTCTGCTTACAAGACAGGCGCTCTACCATTTGACCTACCGAGGGGCTTGTGAACAGAGTTCGGAAACCACTACAGTAGTCTGGTAGAAGCCAGCCATAGGAACAGTGATCCCGCCCGAAGGCAAATTCATCTAACCAGTTCACATCCCCATGTCACGGAAATTAATAATAATACATAGATGGCACTTTACACAAGGGACTTGTACCGTGACTAATAGACCAGAAACAAACATACTCCGAGGAGTGAGCGGGGGGGGGGGGGGGGAGAAACCAGTTTTTTTCATGGAACACCCCATGACTTTCACTCGAAGTCATACGTGAACAATCCCGTGTTCCGTTCTCATTTCGCTTCCTATTCTTTCATTGAGGCAACAGAGGAGGGATCGCGTGAAGAAGGACGAAGCAGTCCTGCCAACTCCCGATAATGATCCCGATTGTATTCACTTTCAATTTGTGGTTCTCTGTCACGGGTCCCTCTTCCGGAAAAATCGCTGTGCCGATTAGTCGTCATTCCTCAGGAATTGGATTAGTCCCGTCCACAAGAGGAGGCAGAGAGGATGAAAGGAAAAGCTCGAAAGACAAGAACTTCGCCGAAAAGGAACAATTAACCCGGCGGTAGCAAATCTGTCCTTTTTTGCTGCTAATGAATAACTCTTCACCAGGAATGGAGTCAAGAAGTCAGAGCCGAAGCATTGAGGGGCTGTTGGCTCCATGGACAGCCTACAATACAATCAGGAACGGACAATGACAAGAACACGTGTCTGTCTGTCAAGATTTAAAACGTATCAGGACTTTCTATTGCAAATATTGTAAATTTCTTTTAGCCTATACCTTCCTCTTCGCTACAAGAATTCATGCGTAACTGCGAACTTTTTACCATATGACCCTTGTGCAAAGCTATCACCCATTGCTTAGGACCTCAGCGTTTATGTCCTTAACCACTTTTCCAGTTTCCATCTAGGAATAAGGTTTTTTATACCTGATTAGTCCTTTTTTTTTGGTTTTGCTTGTTTGTTTTTATCCTGTGCATTTGCTACGGTGCCGGAAGGTTAAGCCAAACTCTTACTAGAAATGACATTTTCACTACGAAATGGATCAAAATAAGTGTTTAACGGAAATACAATTACTTTCCACCTGAATTTAGTGATTTTGTTGTTGGCGCTTGTCGACTTTACCCAGCCTTCCTGCTCTGCAACGCGGCTGGGCGCAAAACATTTTTTTTTTTCACACAGGTGTCGATGGGATCCCAAAAATCTAAGATTTGATCTGTGCTGCAAGGGCTTCATTTTAGGACAGGCCAAAAATGCTGGGCACAAGACAACAATGAAACTTGGATGGTTTCTAGGCCTTAATTCAAAAAGGCATAAACAAACAGGGCTTATGCTTATGCCAGTCAACGAAAACCCCCTGATTTTTAGATACCCTGTGCCAAATCCCGGGTATATCTAGTGTTTGCATATCCTATGCCAATCACCTTGACAATGAAAAATGCCAAATAACCAAAAGCTAGAAGAGGTTAACATGCGAAATATTTACAAATATATTAAAACGACAATAGATTGACTAATACACTACGAGAAATGACATGAAATGAACGTTGAGATAAAACTAAAACTGGTCATAAGAGATAAATATTATCAGTTCACCAGGAACTCCCGTAAGAATGGTGACATCTGTCTGCGTTGTTATTATTGCTGTTCCAAAGAGGGTAGTAATAACTACCATAATAATGAGCTGACTCTTCCTCTTATTCTTCTCCATTCTTACTTTACTAACGTCTTAGGAACACAACCATAGATTGTTCTTTCATTCATTCACATAAACGTTCCACAGGCGATGGAGAACGGTCCATTACTAAACTAAACGGGTGATGATTTGGAAGGAAGGAGGCTGAGGTCCTAGGAACTCAGGGTGGCCCTGGATAGGGTTAAGGTTGGCTCCATATCTTATACTACCAGCCCGTGCATGCGAGGTTGTGCAGATAGTACTATTCTCACCTTCGGAGGTGCGGGCGAAATCAGTTCACAGCGAATACACAAAGCACAGGGTAGCTGGGGCGAAGGCACAGGGTAGCTGGGGCGAAGGCACAGGGTAGCTGGGGCGAAGGCCCAGCGCAAATGAAAAAAAAAAAGAAAGAAAAAGTGCATCTTCAACATGAACTTTGTGACAGGGCCGCTTAAGAATCTTTCCGTTCGACATATCCCATCGGTCATGAACAGAGTCAGCCTAAAGGACGGCTCAGACGGTAATCCTAAGGTCCGTCAAGTTTTTTGCCGAGTATTCCGTTAAGCTTGTCGTTGCTCATATGCACTAACAGAGGTAAAACTATAGGATATTACTAAAACCAAATACAAGTACGTCTATGATCAATTTTTGGGCCATAAATCGATCCTGTATTGATCATTGAGGTTTGTTAAAGGACCTGTCTTGCCTATAACAATAATACCACCTACTTCCATATTCACTCAATAAACCCCAATTTCGTACGGCGGTAGCTACATTCTAGCCGCTCTAGCAAAACCACGTTGATTTTCTCACTTGCCGGGTTTTGCTACCTTCGATGCGTGATTGTCGACAGTTGTCTGCGACAGGTTTTTCCATCAGAAAAATCGTTTATGTAAATTGTTTCCCTGTTTTCGCTATAAGTCAACGGGTCTCGGAAATGGCTTAAGACAGCCAAAACCGTGAGTTATTTGTTGAAAGCACAACCTAGTTTTAAAGTATTCAAATATTTTAAAATACTGTAAGTTAGAGTAAATAGTGCGAGGGGTCCTCTAAGCAAACCTTGGATTTTACTAAAACCCCAAAGAAGTAGATCGATGGTCTATTTTGGGGGACATAAATAGATACTGTAGGCTGCTGATCATTCAGATTTGTTAAGCAAATGCGTTTGACAGATATTTGCACGCCACAGAGCGGAGCGAGTCCCTGTCACGCTTACTAATCCTTATTTAAAGCGGAACACTATGCATTCATTTTTTCTTGACAAAATTTATGTCGTGTGTATACGCTCAACGCACTATCATCGTATGACCGCCTGAAAGCCGCCATATCTGTCTACCACAGATGGCGTGGCAACGTATCTGCCTTCTAGGTAAGCGTAGGTAAGGTATGCATACCAAAAGACAAACAGTTTTCCAAAGCTGTAGCTCCGACGGCCACTATCGCCTATTAAGTGGTTGGACCATCCAGGAGCCAGGAGTAGCAGATCCCTAGGAAAGGATTGGATAGGGATTTGGAAAGAATTAGACAGGGAGGCAAGGTCAACATCGATTTGGCCCCTCTTTAAACTTTAAAGGCGCCGAGGGCTGATTGAATCGAACTTCACCATTGGCTAGATTTCTGCCAGGTCAAGGGCAATAAGGGGCTATTTGGAAACTGAGAATAAACTGTGCTGAAGCACAGGAAATCCACAAAGTCTGTGAGAAGCAGACAGCACTGCACTGCAAGGAACAACCCAAGAGACTGCCATTGGTTAAAATTAAAAGGCATGCAGGAGGAAGAGTAACACGAGGTGAGGTGTAAGAGCAATATCGCATTTCTCAAATGGGCCTACAGATCGAATAGGTATTTGTATCCCCCATTTCAAAGTAGACTTAGTCTCACGATATTCTTTCTTACCCATTCGGATTGATACTATAGGACTGGAAATACTTTCTATGCTTCCTTGCTTAACAGTAAAACATGCCAAGACGGCCAGCGTATGATACGATGAGTGCGTGCGTTTGGAACTATATGAAGGAACACTTTTAAATGAACTGAAATTTATCCAGTCGCCAATTGAGCCAAAATGTGTTCAACCACAAATCATGCGAATACTTTGTAACAATCTGCACTTCGGGCACACCTTATCTAAATAAGGTTCTACTGCACTTACGCCCTTGGGCAGTGCGTCATAAATCCTTCATTCATTCATTTATTCATAACTATCCCCTGTTTAAAATTGTTCTGTACAGACTCCACAGACAATGTTATGGCTTTATAATTAGTAGACGTCAAAATACCACAAAAGGGCCCATTATCCCTCCCAGAAAAGAACTATGAATAAGAATAGCTGGAAGCTCATATAGCACTTGCAAGGCTGGGTCAGAGAATTTAAATTAGGAATTCGTCAATTCGTGGGTTTGTTGATCATTTCTAAGCAAAACCGTTTACATAAGAATGGTCATGGGTCATTGGATATCACCAGAATGTAGTGTTCGTAAAAACTATTTTATTTGTCCATTTGGCCGTGATGATGCGCACTTTAAGGGAGCTATAGATTCATCCGTAATGAACACTCTTGAAGTCCAAATGATGATAAGCTCATTGGAATTATGAAAATGCATATATTTTGCTCAAAATTGTTGTTTGTATTTCAAGAAATTCAGTTGTAAGCAAAACCTTTGAGGCAAAAATGGTCATGAGCTCTTGGGGATCATGAATATATTTCGTTCGGTTACAGTATTTTTTTTACTTTTCCGTTAAGAAACGCACTTGAAGGGTGCTAAAAATTAGTTTATCAGCAACAACCTTAGTGAAAATGTATACTTTGCTTAAAGGCGATTTTTTTTTTTACTTTGTGATAGGATTAGTATTTTAAGGAATGGTCGGATCTGAGAAGTGACAATTTCTGAGCCAATCATGTCAAGTTTATGATGTTCAAGCCAAATTTCATCGCTCTAGCACATTTGCAAGTACCCTAATTCGCGATCACCAAAATTCCAGACCCCCCCCCTCCCACCAACCCCCCTCACAGTGCCCGAACCCGGTCCGGTTTTGTCACTGATGTATCTATTTCTTGCCCATGTTCTTCCCACCAAGTTTCATCCCAATCGCTCCACTCTAAGCGTGTCACAAGATCCCCCCCCCCACACATTAATCGGATCCGGTCCGTACTTAGAACGGGACATCCGAGTAGAGATCCGACCACTCGTTAAAAATGTATACATACCTCAAGATTCCAGATTCCCCGTACCTCCACTCCCCAACGATGGTTGGTTCGGAGAACTGAATATTTCTAAGCCAATCATGTCGAGTCTCTAATGTTCAAGCAAAGTTTCATCGTCCTGGCACATCTGGAAATACCTTAACTCGCGATAGCCGGAATTCCGGACTCCCCCCTCTAACTCCCTGAAAGTGCCCAAATCCGATCCGGCTCTATCACTGACGTATCTAGTTCTTAGGCTTGTCCTTCGCACCATGTTTCATCCCAATCGCTCCACTCTAAGCGTGTCACAAGATTTCCGTTGCCCCCCCCCCCCCAAAAAAAAAATTCATCATATCTGGTCCGGACTTTAAATCGGTCTATCCAAATATCAAGTTTCGTTAAGATCCGATCACCAGTTCCAATGTTATATATTCCTCAAGATTCCGGATTCTCCCTCCCTCCATTCCCCCACGGTGGTCAAATCGGGAAGTTAACTATTTCCAAGTTAATCTGGTCGGATCGCCTGCCGAGTTTCATTGTTCTAGCCTACCTGGAACTTAACTTAACTCCGTATCACCGGAATTCCGGACCCCCCCCCCTCCAACTCCCCCCACAATGCACGAATCCGGTCCGGTTCTGTCAGTGATGTACCTAGGGCTTGTGCTTGTTCCTCCCACCAAGTTTCATCCCCATCGCTCCACTGTAAGCGTGTCACATAATTTCCAGTTCCCCCTCCGATTCCCCCCCCCCCACATTAACCGGAATCGGTCCGGATTTGAAATGGGATATCTCAGATATGACGTCTTTCCAAATGTCAAGTTTCATTAAGATCCGATCACCCGTTCGAAAGTTATGCATGTCACTAAATTCCGGATTCCGGCTCCCCTCCCTCCCTCCCCTCACGATGGTCGGATCGAGCAAGTGATTATTTCCAAGTTAGTTTGGTTGGGTCCCTAATATGCCTGCCAAGTTTCGTCGTCCTAGAACATCTGGAAGTACCCTAACTCACAAATACCGCACGGAAAGTGATCGATATATGGCACTTGGCCGGTAGGCAACTTAGGCAAGTGCCATAAAAATACAAATGAAAGAGGTCGAAGTGTGTAAAAATGTGTGCGACAGACGTGTGCAATTGTAGAAACAGGACCAAAGATTTCGGTGGGGTCCCGAAGGTCTGTAGACATTCTTTCCCGCAGATTCAATAAACATTTTATATTATCCCCCCCCCCCTTCCCATTAGAATTTATTCTTTGTCTTTAGTTTCCTGTGTAGCTAACGGACGACCAATGCTCGTCGAAAACTCATAGAGCAGAATATTCTGATCTAACATGTTCTTCATGTCTATACACTTTTGTCATATGTGTGGAAAAATGAGAGTGGTCATGTGTGAATGCCTGGAAAAAAAAAAAAAGTGAAATAAAGATTGAGTGGTAAGATTTTGGAAGATTGAGTGTGTCTTGCCAATAAGGAAACTCAGACGCTTTGCGTTTTCAATGGACAACAAACGAGTCAGGTTTCTTGAACTGGGTGAAATCATATATACCAGGATCAGAAACTCGCAGATATTAATTTTGCGTGAAGATAGTATTCAAGGTATGACATTCTCTTATTTTGTTGCCATGAATCTCGAATTTTTACACAACAGACAAATCTATAGACCACCTTATAAGTTCTATCACAGGATTTTGCTCTATCCGACATTTCCGGTTTATCTCAGGTTCCAGTAATCCCATTTATCTTATAAAACAAATGAGGATACTGACGGATACTTTTACCGACGAGAATACCAACAAGAAACAACTGGACAAAGGCAGTATTAGGACTAACGAGAACTATCGACTTGGTAGTATGATGAAGCCAAGAGATTCGATTCTGATCCGAACACACGATGAAGAAAAAACACGAGGCTTACCCAATTTCCAGTTTTTCCATAGGCTCTTGTCGATCAAAGAGGAAAACAAAGCAGATAGATCGGTTCAACATTTCACCTTATACCCTTATCGGCGGTCTAAACGACTTGATCAAGAAACTGTCAGCATTACCGAAATTGCAGTGTTTGCTAGATTCCGGCCGACATCTTTCGGCAATAAAAAAGTAGACACCGAGCCAACATGCCTTCTTACCCCTGTCTCCACACTTGCACTTTAACTGACGTCAGACAAAACATTTACTTGAAAAGATTTCTATTTTCTCTTCCGACTACTTGTCCGGCCGGAAAATTAAGTTCAGAAGTGGAATCTTTGGCTTTAACGAACATTTTTGTCACGCTTCAATGTCCGCCACGCCTTCTCCATTCCCTCGCTATCGGGCTAAAAGATGGACAGACAGAAACACGGAAAGACAAACTTTATGAAGTCATAGGTATTTCAGTTACGTTTTGGGATCCCAAAAAGCCATTTCGACATCTGCTGTGAAGCCCGTGACGTCACAAACTAGCGTGTTAAGCCGCTTTCACATTACCGCGTCGTTACGATGCATATGCGTTTATCTTGCTTTGCGTAGCGTATCTTTCACTCTTGCACGAGAAGCTTTCACGCTGGATACATATTTACGTTTTCGCTTTTTCGGTGTCTTCGGCTGAACTTTCGTTTCTCTCATCATTAACATGTTTTCCTTCGTGATTAGTACGTTTTCCTCCAGTTTTTCTTCAAAAACTTAATGTTTCACTGACAAATGTGATGCGTGCGCGTGGACACAACGCAAGAATAGAACCAGTTTTTATTCTTGCGTTACGTTTTATGTCTGCGTAAGCTCTGCGTTGCGTGAAAGGGTCAAGGTAATCCAATCCAAAAGACTTCTGGCTCTGGCGACCCTTCGGAACCCTTTCGGCCTGGGGTAGGCCCGACGAAAAATGTGTAGACTGCGCAGTAGTATGGTAGTATCACGAAAAAGTTGCATGTAATACTATGTGATAGCAAAAAATACTATCATTTAATGTGCCTCAGGCTGGTCCAATCTTATGTAGTAGTATCCAGTAGCATCCTGTCTTGCCATAGTAGCATCCAGTCTTGCTAATAGTAGCATATAGTAGTATGCAGTAACACGGTAGCCTTGAAGTAGAAGCATGTAGTAGCATCGTTGGTACTGCATGCTACTTTTTAGTGCTACTTCATAGTACTATTTTGAAATCAATTTTTCATCGGCGGTTGCTCTTCCCGATGAAAAATCTGTAGCCTGCGTAGTAGTATGGTAGTAGTACGAAAAAGTTGCATGTAATAATATGTGATAGCAAAAAATACTATCATTTAATGTGCCTCAGGCTGGTCCAGTCTTATGTAGTAGTATCCGGTAGCATCCTGTCTTGCCATAGTAGCATCCGGTCTTGCTAATAGTAGCATATAGTAGTATGCAGTAACACGGTAGCCTTAAAGTAGAAGCATGTAGTAGCATCGTTAGTACTGCATGCTACTTTTTAGTGCTACTTCATAGTACTATTTTGAGATAAATTATTCATCGGCGGTTGCTCTTCGTGGATCGATCACGACGGCTCACAGGAGGTCGATGCTTCAAAGGGTGCTTTTCTTGAAGATGTGTCGCGCTTCGCGGTCTGGACGAACTGGTCAATAAGCTCGCCGATGGAAACCGGCCCTCCGGCTTTTCCGTGTGTGCTTCTGCACCAGCTAGCGAGCTCTGCGGCACTCGAGCAGCAGATGCTGTTGAGTTTCGGTGACGTCGCTACAATACTCTTGATGACTATCCCTCTTTATCTAGCGGAAGAAATGCAGAAGTGGTGTCACAGCTGCTACCAAAGATCGCGGTGATTCACTGACACAGGATTTGAGTAGTTGAGTTTGAGTCGTACGGACACGCTTACTCATTCTTCCTTACGATCGCTGGCGTATTTTGGACTTAGTCAAATAGAGTATTTAGTTTGCAACCCAAGACATCTCTAGAGAAATTTGAAAGATACGACTACTGCCGAATATTCAAGTACATATATGCCCCATAGCGGTTTTACAAGTGCCAAGAGTACGGTCACTTAGCCTCTGACTGCAAGAACAACGTCAAATTGTCTAAGTGTGGTGGGAGCCACGAATCCAGCCATGAGAGCCCATGCACCTGAAACTCTGTGAAGTGTACCAATTGTGGGAGTGCCAAACACCCTGCTTACAGCCTACTCTGTTCGAAAGTGATTGAGTTTACGAGGTCTACTAACTACTAATGCGGAGTCCTTGAAACGAATTTGACTCAAGCTTATTTTGATTTTGTACTTCAAATTCAAGTTCTGTTTATAAATGTCACATTAAATTCAACATAAAGAGCCAATTTGGCAGAGAGAAGTTTACTCTGTTTACTTATTCATCTATTTTTTTATTCTTATGCAGTTTTCATTTATATTTTTTTGTTTGGCCTCTGCCGGTTGATGGGTTATAAATAACTAAATTAAATGGAGGCATCAACGTAAAAAGCGGCTTTAAAAAAAACAAAAAACCTTACCTTTTTCGACTCCAGCTGTTTCCTCGGGTGGATGAAATTCGCTTCTCCTTACTGCAGATGGCACCGGATGCTCCGCAACTGGCAGGTTGGAGGTGATTCCGTCATTATCTGAAAATTCCTGAATTTAGCATAAACTCACGAGAAGTGAAGACGATTGTTTAGGCCATAAAACTTTCCACATCACAATCAAGTCCCCGGATGACAGCGATCAATTTTCATCGGGGCAATAATTCAAATATCGTAAGGCTGTTCGCACTTTCAACATAACATACTCTTCTCTACCACATAGGTCAGAAAACAAGAGAGGACCGCCATTATCTAAAAATACGATCCATCACAATCAATTCCTCAACTGAAGTCGATCGATTTTCATCGGAGCTAGAATACAAAATTCGAAAGGCTGTCCGCACTTGGAACATAATAAACCCTTCTACTTCATAGATTAGAGGGCAAGTTTATACCGACACCGTCATTACGTCCCACCGGAAGCAGACAGTCCTTTATTTTTAGATTAGTGTTGCTTTTGAAAATCAGCTTGCTAGAGTGATCAAGATAGCAGAAAGTTAGTTCGACCCGTAGGTGCGAGTAAGTACGTTATGAATGTAAGATAGGCTAGTTTGTGGTTGATGTTTCCTGCATATGGCTCACCTGACACATGTGGTATGTCTGTATCTCTCTCTAGGCCTATATATATCTATGAATGTAGGCTATTTGTATTTAACAAGACCTAAGGTTTCGATGGGCTCCCAAAGGGGAATATTTGTCCATCTTTTATACAGATAATCAGGTCTTGCAGATGTCGAGGGGTTGCCCACTCTCAAAATCGATGTACACCGGGTGGCGGAAGGGTGGCGCGCGTGGCGGGTGGATGGCGCGCGTGGCGGAAGGGAGGCGGATAGGTGGCGCGCGTGGCGTAAGGGAGGCGGATAGTGCCTTATGATTAATGATTACAGGGGCTACCTTGCAGCTTTTTCCCATACGTGTCCTAAGAAACCCTTAAACATTAAACCTTCGTACTTATTCTGCCTTTCACATTAGCTCTCGTATGAAATTATTGGCTTTAGAAATGCTCGCTCTTTGCTTTTCTTTCGTTTCACGACTACCTCGGACTTTTTAGCCGTTCTTCGGCCGAGCAGAGTTTGCCAGTCAGGCAGAAGAAAACTTTAAAAAAGGAAAGGTAAAACTCTTTCCAAATTAAGAGTATGAGAAGCTTCAAAATTTTGATTTTTCCTGCTTCACCTTTCCAACTTGTAAACACGGCCCGCATAGTTTTTGAATACTCGAACCTCAGTCTCGGAGAGCGGGAAGTCAGGACAGAGTCGACAAGCACCAACAAGAAAATGGCTACTTTCACGGGGCAATATTTCCAAGAAAAGATATTTCAGAACCATTTGCATCGTGAAAAGATCATTTATATTATGAGTTATGCTATAACTGGAATGGTTTACGTGGCACTAAGCAACACCATGTGCCAATTAGGCCAAAACCTTCAGACAGACCTGCTTCCGCCGCAGGTCCGCTTGCCGCTTTAGATGCTAACCCTGCTCCACCGTCACAAAATTTCATCAGTCACTCCTGGCCCTCGGGGCGTGCCTTTATCTTCCTCGTCCTAAGTTCCCTTTACTGAAGAGACAGAAGAAGCTAGTTTTCAGTAAAAGACTCCGAGGACAAACAGGCAACTGCTTTATCACTTTTTGAAACTAAAGTTCACCCCCTTAAGAGATTCAAGTGCTAGAAAGTATTTCCAAGTGGTCGAAGTGACGGTGAAGGATTACGCAGATTATCCTCTGCTTCGCGTAAGACTGCATCGCTGCTTTTTGTGACAAAAACGTAAGTCTCGAGGCAATTATTTTACTTCGAAAACAGCGAAGCAAACTACGCACTCTAATATATATATATATATATATATATATATATATTTATATATATATATATAATATATCTGTATTGAAAAACCCAAAGTACATATACAGGATTAACAAACAACTCATAGGAAACTAAAAAAAATAACAAACTAAGAAACAGCTCTTGGCAACTGGAGTGCGTTTTGCAAAAAATTACCAAAAGAAACCATCACACTTGGTGAGCGTAAAATACCAAGAAGCTACCCACCATTCCAAGAAAAAATGCGGAATATGCGTTAAATGCGAAAGCTTCTGGCACCTGAAAAGAAAATGATCCAGACCATCCCTATCAAGATGGCAGAGGACAAAAAACGTACTCCATCCGGACACCTAGAATTCCACGAATTACCGACACATAGCGGTAAACAGTTTGCTCGCACCTGAATCCAAGACTTCAACAAGACCAAAGGTTTCGGTGGGATCCCAAAAATTCAATATCTGATCCAGATAACTGGGTCTTGTCTTAGCCAGATCCAGTCATCGCCAGACTCCTTGAACATTTTTACAATTGAAATTCAGAAACAGATTAAGGCCAAATAGCTAGTCATCTGAAAACCAAGTTCAGATATGGATTCAGTATGTGTGTTTACCCTTATAAGTCATATCTGTTTTGACGAAAACTTCCTGCCACTTCTGCCAATTTCCTGGTTTCGGCCGAACTCCAGAACTACATGGCCGGCGAAAAAAGAAAGCTCAAAAACGAACTCAGGGTATCTTCTTTCCCCAATAATGAACATCTAATCAACTTCAAATAAAAATTTTACTTATAACAAATTTTCCGACTCCAGCCGGATTCCGGTCGAACTAAATTTCCGGGTAAAATATGATTGTCAAACACGGACTCAGCATCTCTTCTTACCCTTAAATCGGTTATCTAATCAACTAGAAATAAAACTTAAGCTTCCAACAATTTTCCGGTTTTTGCCGGATTCGGGGGGAACTACATGTCCGGGTAGAAAATTTTTTCACATAAGTGTTCAGCATGGCTTCTTGCCCGAAATCGAACATCCAATCAACTCCAAATAAAACTTCTAATTTTAACAAACTTTCCGGTCTGGGCCGGATTCCGGGCGAACTACTTTTTCGTCGAGAAAATGGTTTTCACCATCGTCCTCAGCATGTCTTCCTACCCCTAAATCAAACATTTAATCAACTTCAAATAAAACTTTTACTTTTAACAAATGTTCCGGTTTTGGCCGGATTCCGGGCGAACTACTTGTCCGATGACAAAATGGTTTTCACCATCGTGTTCAGCATGTCTTCTTATCCCATAATCGACTATTCAAAATATTTTGTTTGCCCCTTAATTTGAACTCCCTCCCCCACCCCTAAATGTAGGGCTACAAAGCCCATCTACGAACTTGACTGGTCCGACGACCCAACGAATCCTCACACCAAGTTCCATCAAAATATCTCATTCCCTTCGAGAGTTATCGTGCTTACAGACGGACAGACAGACGGACGGACGGACAACTTTTGCGATGTCATAGGTATCCCTCCACTTACGTTTTGGGATCCCAGAAACTTAAAAGGTATTCCTAATTTGAAATAAAATTCACTACCGAAAGGCACTTTAACTTGCCTGTAATATACTAAACTAATGCTTCACAATATCCGTTAGGAAACGCGACGGGGACTCGCTGCCGGCTCCTCACCCGGTCCCCTTGGTTTTGATCAGAAACAGAGAAAAACTTGCATGAAAGGTAGTTCTGGCCAAGTAGCTTTTATGAAGCAATAGGCGGGAGCATGATCTGCCTCCAAAGAGCGAAAGGCAGAAAATTCAAAGATTAGCATAGAAACTAGTGCCAATGTGGATAACGTTTGAAACCTCGGGAAGTTTGAATTCTCGGAAATGAGACTATACTAGCTGGAAATGAAACCACTCCAGCTCCGTTAGTGTGGATCCACATCTTCCGGTAAGTTTGAAACCTGGGAAATGAGAACGGCTGGAACGATTAACAATGTAGATTGTACAGTCAAGCAGTAATAAGTCTTTTTTAAGCTTAACTGAGAAGCCAGCTTATTTTTGCATCATTTAACTGAATACACTGTATCATTCGGATTGTGTTAAAGCACAACTCTTACTAGAAATGATCTTTTCCCTATGAAATGAATCAGAAAAAAATATTTTTTGAAGTACCATTACTTTCCACCTAAAACTAGCGATTCTATTGTTAGCGCTTGTCGACTACATCCAGCCTTCCTGCTCTTCGACGCGGCGGCTGGGCACAAAACATTTGAAAACTGAACGTGTCTTGGTCAAAAAGTGGGAAAACTAAGCAAATAAAAGATGTAATAAACAGAAGATTATCACATCCATATATGTGCAAGAGTTGTCAGCGGACCTTGAAGACTCCGGCAAACTTTTCGTTGGATCACGGGAAAACTCGGAAAGGCCGAAAAAGCGCGAACAATTCGTAGTTACGAAACAAAACAATGGAAAAAGGTGGGGATTTTAGAAACTTATAATTCCATATCGGAGCTAAGTATATTATAAAAGGCAGAATAGGCAAGAGGAGTCCTTTAAGGATTTTTTTTTTTTTTTACTATTTGCTCTAGTATGCTGTTCATAATATCTACGGCTGTCCTCACACCGCAAAGTTCTACTATGACGCGCAAGATCTGAATCCCAATACAAACACGACTTTTCAGTGTGGCACTGCGTGAACAGTTGTTTTTCGTAAATAGTTTTTGTCAAGCATACGACACAGGTACAAGCGCACAGAGGTACTACAAATCCGACGGCGAAAACCACTCTATGAAAATCGATTATTCGTGAAAAGCGGAGCAACGAAGTAACGCATTTTCATCGGGTCTTCAAGCCTCTTTGAATATGTGATTGTTCACTTGTTCACTTGAATATGTGATTGTTCACTAGTTGAACTAGATTGTTCTATCGCAGCCCTTTTCGGTTAAACTTTAATAAAATTGCTTTTTTAAACTTTAAGAAATGGCTTTTTCACCATAAAAATCGCCCGAAAATACTGTTTTTCAAAAACATATATCCTTGCTTCGGGAAATTAGGGATTATCATATTAGCGCTTGCAGCCCCACGCAAAAATCTCGTTTTTTCGGGACCGTCTGTTTGACGAAAAGATATTAGCTGCTTTTTTGCATGGCTTACAGCACGCCTGTGAGTAGCAGCTGTGATTATTAGATGTTTTGGCAAACCTTTCCCTGTAGCCTGTCTGCTTATAAGGCGTTTTTACTCCTCAGTCCAACGACCAAAGAACGAAATCCACAGGCTACGGCCAAAGGCCTTCTTGATGTCGTTGTTCATTGGCCTTAGCTGTGGTTCCTTTCAAAATGGAGGATGCTGAGTATCCGGAAAGATGCAGAGTATCTGGAAATTCTGGAATACAAAATGAATTGTTCAAAGTTAAATGTAAGTATTGTGAATGACTGCTGTTTGCTTGTCAACTCTCTGTATTCTAGGAAATTTTTGTTGTATAGTGGGTCAAAACCTTTTTGTAGCTCTAGGGTGTGGTGTTTCCAGAAGAGCACACTGGGTTAGTTAGCACACTAGCTTAAAACCAGGAAGTAAGCTGTTAAGCTGTTTAGCTGTTTTTGGGATCCCAAAACGTAAGAGGCGGGATACCTATGACTCGCAAAAGTTGTTCGTCCATCCGTCCGTCTGTGCGCACCATAACTCTCGAAGGGAATGAGATATTTTGATGAAACTTGGTGTGAGGATTCTTTGGGTCAAGAGTAAGGTCAAGTTCTTAGATGGGCTCTGTAGCTCTACATTTAGGGGTGGGGGAGAGGGTTTAAATTAAGAGGAAAATGAAATATTTTTAAACAGATAATGTGATAGTGGATTAAGGGTAAGAAGATATGGTGAACACTACGGTGAAAATCATTTTTGGAACCGGACAAGTAGTTAGCCCAGAATCCGGCCAAAACCGGAAAGTCGTTAAAAATAAAAGTTTTATTTGAAGTTGATTAGCTATTCGATTTAGGGGTGAAGACATACTTGACACGATGGTGAAAACCATTTTTGCGCCGGACAAGTAGTTAGCCCTGAATCTGGCCAAAACCGGAAAGTCTGTTAAAAGTAAAAGTTTTATTTGAAGTTGATTAGATGTTCGATTTAGGGGTAGGAGGACATGCTGAACACGATGGTGAAAACCATTTTCTCGCCGGACAACTAGTTCGCCCGGAATCCGTCCAAAACCGGAAAGTTTGTTAAAAGTAAAAGTTTTATTTGGAGTTGATTATATGTTCGATTTAGGGGTAAGAAGACATGCTGAACACTTGTGTGAAAACAATTTTCTACCCGGTTAAGTAATTCGCCGGGAATCCGGCTAAAACCGGGAAAGTTTTTTTTGTAGTTGATTAGATATCCGATTTAGGGGTAAGACGAGATGCTGTATCCGTGTATGAAAATCATTTTTTACCCGGACATATAGTTCGACCGGAATCCGGTTGGAGCCAGAAAATTCATTATAAGCCAAATTTTTATTTGAGGTTGATTAGATGTTCAATATTGGAGAGAAAAGATACGCTGAGTCGGTTTTTGAGCTTTCTTTTCGCCGGACAAGTAGTTTCGGAATTCGGCCGAAACCGGTAAATTGGCAGAAGTGGCAGGAAGTTTTCGTCAAAACAGAAATGACTTGTAGGGGTAAACAGACACGCTGAACCCTTTTCTGAACTTAGTTTTCTCAGATGATTGGCTATCTGGCCTTAATCTGTTTCTGAATTTTAATAGTAAAAATGTTCAAGGAGTCCGGCGAAGATTGGATCTGGCGAAGAGAAGACCCAATTGTTATGACCAATATTGAATTTTTGGGATCCCATCGAAACCTTTGGTCTCGTTTTTGCAGAGTTTAAAATTTCCCCACTGTCCGTTTGAGCAGCTTATAAGGCGTTTTCGCTGTTCGAACCCAAAGGCCAAAGTCTACGGCAACAAGCGTGCAAAAACGCCTTATTAACACACATACAAACTGCTACGGCTACAGTCCACAGGAATACAAAAACGCAGCTATTCTCTGGAAACCATGGAAAATCTTTGCGAACACTGAATAGCGAGAATTTCTAATAAAGTAATTCACACAGATTTTTTAAAGAGGGAGATGCACGTGGAGGTTCCACGCACGCCGTCACTGGTGGTATGAAAGTAGTGAGAAGCAAGGGTCCTTTAAACAAGACAGGGTCGAAAATAAACTGAATCAAAGATGCGTTCATGAGGTCAAAAACCCTTGGCTGGCTGGCTTATTCACAAATTATTCCTCCAGGAAGACCGTTGCCGGATCATCATTCCAACTTATGTGTGTTTCCAGTGTTAGTATCATCCCTGTTATACAGTAAAGTTCTGCTTACTAGACTCGTTCCACGGGGAGAATAGAGAAATATTTCACGAGATAAACCGCAAAGCTGATAAGGGGAAGTGCCGTCTCGCAACAAAGCGGGAAACGGCTTGGTTTATCGGTGCCTGAAGGCGGAAAAATGGTGCTCGGCTATGACTTTTGAAAAGAACAAAGAGTCTTCCAATCCCTGGAGAATAAACTCTCCCATTTGCAGTATTACGACTCTCGGCATAGAGCATCTCAGCACAAAATGAACCCACGGCCGGGTTCCTATAGGAGTTAATTGATGTCAGGAAATGACGGAGAAACCATTACCAGTTAACAGAAATAAACATTACTGTACATTTTTCTGCAAAACTGCCAGCAATCGTTATTCATAATTGACCCAAACCGAAAGAATTCCTAAGTTTTGGCCAAGCTGACCCGTGAATTATGACCAGCCAATGAAGCATCTAAGTAATTCAGCCCTCTGATCTCGGTCATTAGTGGGTTGACAGTATCAAGAACAGATAATCTGATAGAACTTCTGTCTTCAGTCAGCGACTATGATACACCCCGACAAAACTGGGCGGACCCAGAGGCATTTACTCTAGCCTTGATACCCGTTTACTCATCTAATGTTGGGCGATATTCGATATCGATAACGATATATCGTACCAAATATCTATATCGAATATCGAAACGTAAATATCGATATCGAAAACGATATTTTTTCACTCCTAATTATTGTAAATAATCCAACATAACCTACATTTACGTATCCGAAATTGGAGCAATATGTTTTCCGCAATTCAGTTCTTATTTATCCGAAGTTTGAGATCATGAAAGATGCTATTTAACGACAATCTCTTTAGTAAATTTGGGCGAAACGAGACATATCCTATAGCGAAACATACTAAAGAAATATCGATATCGATATATCGATTATCGAATATCGAAGGTGAAAATATCGATATATCGAAAAATCCAAATATCGCCCAGCACTACTCATCTTCCGTCTTTGCCGTTTCTTATCGCAGAAAAATTTATGCAGGAGGCTGACAGGAGGTGTACTCCGCGCGCTGACCGGCTCTGGAGTGCGTCCATAGAATCAATCAGCTTTGACTGCTACTTTTCCTCACCGGCAGTTTCACAGCGATTTGGCTATTTGTATTTTGTAGCGGTAACGAAACGTGATGTGGCGCGAAGCTACTAACCTCCGCTCGTTCGTAGCGGACAGGATATGGGGAAATATTCGACTCCGCATAGTCATAGTACAGATAAAGAGAGACGGACGTCCTGTCAGATTATTTGTTCTTGGAAGTATTCAGTGCCGTTGGCGCACACACTTTTCTTCTCGACAATATAGCGGAAGTTCAGCAAAAAAAAAAAATTAATTAAATAAACACTGCCAAATAATGTGCTGTTTTTATACTTTTTTATCTACACACCTCTGTGGTCGGATGCGGTTCGGGCGAATAAACGGATCATATCAGGCATCTGCTCTTACCACCAATCCAGTTTCATCCATCAGTCCGCATCGTTCTTCTGGTTTTTAGTTATATTCCGTCTTATTGTTAGTTGGTTCCGCATCGTTTTCCTGTTGTTATTGTGGTGGATTTTATGGTTTAGTTTTGTTTTTTTCGCTTAGGACGGTTTGCCGGTAGTGCAACCGAAATATCCGAAATTGTACTTATCCCTCGTACATCATCTTGGAGGGGTAACTAGCTGATGAAGGAAAAAAAGAAAAAAAACCCAAAATCGCGTTTTTCTATTGTATTTGAAATGAATGGTCAGCTTGGCTTCAAACCTTATATTCCTCTTTCGCTTGAATCGGATCAACGGCTCCCAACTTACGCGCGTCACAAGATCCCGGATCCCAACCCCCTTCATTCTCACACGGAAGAGCACATCCGGGAAATGAAGGTTACGTAGAGCGTTAAGTTGGGTCCATACCTCGATACCAAGTTTCATCGTCCTAGCTTATGTGAGAGTGCCCGAACTAGCACAAAACCGGACAGACAGACATTAAGATTGATACATGGGAACATCAAAGTCGTTATTCGACAATAGCAGAGCAGTAGCATAACGCATTTTCATCTCGTTTTCATGCTTATTCAGAGACAATTTATCGTAATCTGAATCATTGGACAATTTCTCAGGCCTAAAGAAAAACAAGGAGAAAAAACATTTAAGAAAGAACAAACCATGGACAAAAACATGAAAAAATTACAAAATCAAACTCCAAAACCTATTTCTGTGCTCAACTGAAAGCCTGACAAAACGGCAAAACTTTTCAATAATTAGAAAGCATTCGTTACCAAATGACTAGGCACCTCTCATCAAACAGGCATATATCAAACCTGTACCAAACAATGCACAATGCTGATGTAGGGACTAGATGCCTGAAAACCAGAGGCGTTACTAGCCAAAATGTTCGGTGGGAGCAAGGTATTTACCGACTGGCTGGTCATTTTTGCCAACTGTTTTTCAGAAAAATCGACTGTTTTTAGGAAAAAATCGACTATCTTTACGAAAAATCGACTGTTCCCCAAAAAAATCGGCTGCTTTTACGAAATATCGCGGCGCTTCACGCCGACTCTTCTGTTTTTTTACCAACTGGCCGACAACATGAAGGAGGCGCCCCCCCCCCCAATACGTGGCGCCGCTGCTGAAAACAGATGCAACTGTAAAGGGGCACGATGTTAAAGGAGCACGGTGCGAAAGGGGCCGTTACTCGAACAGACAGTATTAAATTCTCTATGTCCTATGTTACGGCTCCAATCGGATAATGTATGCACTGACACGTGTCTGTATCGGATCCCGACGAAGCTTATGGGCTTTTTTTCACGCTTCATAACAAGCTGAATCGCATGTCAGGACGTGGTCTTCCAGCGTCAAGACAAGATTATGCCAAAACCATAATTATAAAATACTTTATAATCGTCACTCCTTCAGATCCTAAGACCGGGAATTGACACCTATATCGTTTTTACGGTGATCGATTAGGAGCTTTCCATCTCGTAGACATATACGCTCCCTAATTGAACTGTATTTGTCATCTACCGTTCACGCCCTCTGCCTCGTCGAAGCTAAAGTCTTAGAGCTGCACAAAATCACACGAACGAAGAGGAAACGAACAATAATGTGAATATACATGATTGAAAATTGACATTAGTTGCGTTTTTGCTGATACCATGGCATCTGTTACCACGGTAACCGGATCTGCAATTAGTCATTTTCGCAGTTATCGTGGTATCTGATACACGGTGCTCTGCAAAAATGACTATTACCGAAATTGCACTTTTCGAAGTCATCCCAAAAGAAAAACAGATATCCAGTTACATCACTAAGTGCTAAGCTTCTTTCTCACCAATCTGACAAAATTTGATGAAAGTGAGATGACTTTTCAGATACAACGACCAGTTACCACGGTCGGACCGTAGTATCTGAATATCTGATACCACTATAACTGGCCAGATACCATTATAACTGCAAAAACGCCTTTTGACCGTGGTATCAGATACCACCATAACTGCAAAAACAACTTTAGACCGTGGTAATAGATACCATGGTATCAGCAAAAACGCAAATATTGTTTCCTGAAAATGGGATCTCCTGGGCAATCTTTGATTTAGTGTGTAACCCAAACATCTTCTACTCGCTTATTTTTGGTGCTGGAATCAAAATGTTTCCATCTCCGCCGGCATCCAGTAGTCGACGAAGCGTCATGCGAGGCGTCATGTTCCATGTCGTCAGTACATTTTCAGAAGAAAAAAAATGGAGCAAAGGTGGAGTGTTGTCACCAGATGAGCCATCTATTCCCCCCTCACCTCCGGTCGTCTGTACGTCGGGCCGAAAGAGAACAATGACAGTCGGTTTGTCGTATCATGCCGATCCGTACCCTGTCGTAGTTTTAACTTATTTTGTGAACATTTCGAATGTTTACCTCGTCTAGCTAATGCCTATTTGGTATTTAAGTTGTTGACTAATTAATGTCTCTTGGTCAGCCACTGGAGTTTGGGGGGTACAGCAATCACGTGCTATCACACCCTATTGTAATGCGTATCAGACCATACCCTGTATTATCTATCCTGTGTATCATTCCCTGAATCGTCTCTTTTTGTATTCTGGGTTCTCTCCGAATTGATGTACATATTTTTGTCCCGCCATGTTAGTGTGTTGCTATTTATTTTGAGGATGGACCTTATTTGGTCGTCTTCTAGTTTAAATAAAACAAATTAACAAAGCGATGGCCGAACTTTCTAATAGCACCGAGACGCAAGTCCGACTTGGCCCGAAGCTCACCAGAATTGTCTCTGGCTTCCAGGTCTCCCTTCCCATTTGGGAAGGCACGAGACTGTCGGTCTAGTAGCATGTCCAAGCGAGCGCAAGCGTTCATCCGTGACGATGTCGAAGCCATCACTTCTGGGAATATCTTCGCCTGATCTTTGCCATATTCTCTGTTCGGGAAAAGGTCAGCGAGACGGGCGGAAGCATCTGGCAACGTTCTTTATTCACAGCTGGTGGAATCGGACTTTTTCGAGTCGTTCACAGAGACTCGAAAGACACAGAGACTCACGAGTCCAACTGAATGTCTCGGCCCGGTAATTTTAAATAAAACAAAACCTCCAGCTACCAATTAAAGAGACTGACCAATGGATGGTTATGTCGCACCTTTTCCGGCAGGATTCAATCAAGTAATACCATTGAGGACTAAGTAATACAACTCCCTCAATTCACATGCAGTGCAGAACCCGGTTCGAGCACATACATACGTTATGGAGAGCGTCTGATCTTTCCACCTACACATTTTTAATCGAAACTGAGCATTTCCGGGAAATTTCCGGTACCCGTCACCCCCACCCCCTCCTCACTCTCGGTGAGGTAAAATCCGTCTGGGATCCCAAAATGGGTCATCCTGAGCATATGACCTTTGCACATTCTTAATTTCATCTCAATCGTACTCCACTCGTTTGATCCATAGCCATGCCATAAAATTTCTGGAAGACCTCTTAAACTCCACCCACCGTGGTCATTTCCTGTTTGGACACGTATACAAATCATCGATGGTTCCATCTCTTGCTACGGCGTGAGTTTAATTCAAATTTGGACATATTAGGGGGACTCCCTGTACCCCCAACCGTGGTGGATCGGGTCTGAGCCCCCAAAATACGTAAACTTCTCGCAGACAATTGCCAACAGCGTGATACACATCGACGGTAGTAAAAGACGGCAAAGTGAGCAAATCATCGTGGTTTTATTAGAGGGATTAGAATGTACTGTACGAAATCGGGGGCTTCGGGTTTAGAAATATATGGAGTGATTATGGAAGTAGGTTGCGTTAGTATTATGGGTAAGACGGGTCCTTTAAACAGCACACTGGTTCTTTGGCTCAGAAACTTATCCAAATCAGAGCAAAATAACACCAGGGAGTAGCGCCAAAACTTGATAAGAAAAATTGACACACACTCAAATGGTAGTGATACTAGCAAGCATACTACACTAGCAACTAGTGATAGAGAACGCTCCTTACCAAAACTCAATCAGCCTTACACCAGCGCTGGCTCCAACAACTTCATATTCCTGACACACCAAATAAAAAAAGATATAAGCTCCCTGTTTCCATGATGCGTGCAAACAGCATCTTAGCTTTACTAGAAATTTCTAAGCCCTCCAGTTTGTCTCGATTTAAATGTCCAAACGTAATGGGCCACGCTACGAGTTTGGCCCGTTTGCGAAAGATGGAAAGAATAGGTCTTGGCCATGGCCGTATCCTGATCTATGTCTTTTTTGCACTTTTTTGTGCGACCCGCAGGCAAAAAAAACCCAGAAAGGGACCCCCCCCCCCCGAAATAAATTCGTGGATACGGGCCTGGTCTTGGCGCTACTCTGCAGTATTATTTTGCTTTGATCCAAATAATGTTTTGCTCTTCTACCTCAACCGTTTTCTTCCATAAGACATACTTCGGTTGATTTATTTCGCCTGGCTCATTCTCATATGAAGTCTCTGTATATGAAGAATATAGTTCATTATTTAAAGTCAAATGGACACTTCTAATGCTTTAATTTGTATCGAATGCTTCAAAAATAAACATTTCCGACTTCCTTTAGAAGGCGCTACGAAAATCGGCCGTTTTCTTGTTATCCCTTGTCTTTACCTCTATGGCATTTCGGCGACTTAAATCTTAGGAGCTGGGATATCGTGGCAGGAAATTCAAAATCTCCCAGTAATGCTTGATAGAAAAGGATATATCTGAGATGTCACCAAAGTCAAGCCGCAGTTGCAGTTTACCTGACTGTTCTAGTGTTTCATATCAGAAGTTCCATGGCTTGAAGTGCCTATCAAAAGTTTTATAAAATGTACCAGAAAATGCAATAAGCTTATAAAAAATAACATAACTACAAAAATCATTAAAAAAAACAAATAACCTATCCAAATCTGAATTATACAAGCTGATTTATGCATAAAATAAAGATCTACTAAGTATTGCAAGAAACATCACTTTTATCTTTGTCCAAGCTAGTAAATTGAGCATGTACTGGCCAAAAAAATTACGCTTTGAAATATCACAGAGAGAAAACTGTTGAAAAAGCTGCTGATCTAGGGGGTAAGCATTGTTCCTAGGTTGTTACAGAGTGGGATTGGGGTAGTTTGATGTGTCCATTGAACTTTAAAGGAATTATTGGTAGGACTCGGCGTGACTCGGTCTCGAGACACTTTTTCACGGACGGACTCGTCTCATCTCGAACGATTCTTTTCTAGGACTCGGACTCGTCTTGACTCGTGAACGTAACTTCAGTCTCAGACTTGGGTGTGCTGGACTCGCAACAGCTCTGCTTATGTTACTACTAGATTAATTTTAAACTAAACCTGAACTTGTCCGAAAACATGGTGAATGTACGTCAAAAGCACATATAGGACATACGAATGGAAGTGAGGAGTATTCAACAACGGCGAGACTGTCGAAGAACAAACAGCCAGCGGTGTTCAGTACGCATTACCAGCTGCATACCCTTACAATTCCTCTATGTTAAATCGGCGTACAGGTCTTTTCCTTAGCAAAAGCCAAGAAATTACACGCAAGGTTGAGAAAGTGTATAGGGCGATATCGCTACCACTCTAAGAAACCATAATCAGATAGTATTAAGAAAGAAAAGTGGAAAAGAAGGTCCCTGGCTGGAGGAAAAGAAGGTGAATGAACTCTAAACAAAAAAGTCGGAAATAATGCTTGTCTGTCTCCTTCCCGGTCACTTTAATATCGATTAAGTCTATCTGTTCGTGACGAACGACACACATCAACTGTCGACTGCAGGGGGAAAGAAAGCATATGCCACATCTTGTCACCTCACCACAACTGTCTACTGACGACTGAAAACCGTGGTTTATTTTTGGGACGATTGCGTGGGTTAATTCGAGTCTCTGTCGGATAGCATCGTCCTGCAACCACCCCACTGTCCACAGAATTATTCGTATTTAGTCACAACATTGCATAATGACAATTTCGTGACACTTCTGAGGAAATAGGACACTATCAGGAAAAAGATATAACGTTCTATCACAATTTCCCCATAAACTATTTCTAAAGCTACTTTTATTTCTGCAAATCTGCAATCGAAACTTGAAAACAGTGACAGAGCGAGGTGGCACCTAATGACCTAGAAAAGTCAGTTCTTGACAAGAATCTGACAACATTATGACCACACTGAAGCGTCATCGCTATAATGGTGCGCAAGGAATTGAGGTAGGGGGCTGTTGGCGAAACATCCCCATCGAAACGTCCCCTTGCGAAACGTCCCCAACGAAACGTCCTCGTGACAAAACGTCCCCACGACAAAACCTCACCATAGCGAAACGGCCGTCGGTAAGCCGAGGTAAGATTTCCAAAGAAACAAGCAAATCTCCACGGCTGGTCACCAAGAACCAGGGTGTACGAGTTACTTCAGGATACTTTGGGTTACTTTATCGCATTGGTTTATTTTGGGTTACATTAGGTTGCATTGGGTTACTTTGAGATACTTTTGGGTTACTTTCCAGGGTGTACGAAGTTTTTACTCGAAGGAGTAAGAGCGCTCGCGCTGTGACTATATTTTGCCAGTGTTCATAAGCGTGTGCAGACTTTTTTGGATTATACAGCAAAAGTACAGAACGGCAATGACTAAGAAAAGGAAGAAGATGGGCACTGATGGAGGTAAGTCAGGAAATGGTATTGGCATTTCTTCTTCACTAAATGATTCAAGTACTTCCACCTCTACCAGAATCGATGAGTTATCGTTAAAGACCCTGGCTGATGACATAAGTGAAGACTCTGACGGATAATACCGCAACGTTGAACAATTTGCCCGGTAGTGTAAAATTAATTGAGGCAAGAATGGCTGATTTCGAAAAGTCTGTAAGCGAGTCGGCTTCAGAGCTACAGCAAATTAAGTCACGAGTGACTAAGGTTGAGTCGGATACGCAATGTGTCAAGTCGCAAATTACAATCCTGACGGACGAGAATATTCGGTTAAATTCGGAATTAGCTGCTGTGAAGGAATCCCTTCTGAGGGTAGAATGCAAGGCTACGAGGAACAACATAATTGTATGGAACGTTGAGGCAAACGATGATCTGAATGCAACGGAGATATTCGAGAAAGTGATAACGGATAGATTAGAAATGACTCTGGACTTCGACTATAGGATCCGTGAACGTAACCATACCAAGAAATTTATCAAAGTACAGTTATCTGGAGCAAGTGAAAAAATTGGTTTGCTGAAGAATGCAAAAAAAAACTTGCACGAAAAATTGTAATAAACTTCTCCAATGTTTACGTTACTGATGACATGCCCCAGTCTGTTCGTGTGATGCGGAAAACTGTTGGCAATCCGGGCAAAAACACGTGACTGTCAAGTTCCGGGCCTCGATTTTTTTATAACTAAATCCATCCCACCACAACTGTGTATTCGGCGCGATGTGTCTGCGCCTCCCCAAAATTTCATGCGAATGAATTGAGATCTGAAATACTAGCTACGCTGGTACCTGAACTGCGTAGCCAAGGGGTTGGCACTGGTGCTATTGAGGTTAATTAGTTACCTTAGTTGAGTTACTTTGTGAAAAAGGTTGTTGCTACGTGAATGTTTAAAAAAAAAAAAAAAAATTAATGAATTATGCAATGATATTAGAGGTAAAAGGTAGTCACGATGTTTGTGTTTTCTCTCTTATCAGGGAAAAATTGGCATGAGTTCTCACGACTGTAAGGAAATCTCTGATTTTTTTTTCTTTTTCTTTCGTTTGTGTGTGTTTTAACCATTTTCTCTGCAATAGAGAGATGAGCCTTTTTCCTGTACAGCATTTGGATTTACAATTAGGGCGGTATGGAGAACACCTGCACTTTCTGAATTATGGTTAATGTGACAAATTTCCCGGGGACCACTCATTTTAATACTCAAGCGAAGGCTGATTTTAATATTTATTTTCAGGAGCAGCTGAACAATAATTTAGAGACTTTTGATTCTGGTTCAGCTCCTTTTATTGATTCGAGGTATGTTTTTCCCAGTAATCTCGTTAATGGCGGTTGGTCAAGTCAACTAAAACTAAAACTTTTCCATCTTAATTACCGGGGCATTACAACTACCCTAGACTTTATTACGCAGCTATCTAACCTATCAATTTACCAAGTTTTAGCTTTTACTGAGACTTGGCTTAAAGATCATACAGTGTCATTACTAGACATTCCAGGCTACAAACTAATCACTCGCAACGGAGTTAGCCACCAGCATGGTGGCTTAGCTGCCTATGTCCACGCTTACCTGTCACCTAAGGTAAGAGATGATATTGTAGTGTCTGAAGAGATCGTTTGTGAGGCGTTAGTGTTAGAAATTAATTATAACCAAGCAGATCTTTGTCTAGTGGTTGTTTACCGTCCACCCTCGGGGGCCATCCAGGAATTTCTCAGGGTACTGGAAGAGCAACTTACTAAGTTACCTACTATGCGTAAGAAGTGTTTCGTCGTGGGGGACTTCAACATCGACTTGTGTGACCTACAATCCCCTCATTCTCAAAATCTATTGAACCTTTTTTCTTCGTTCGGCCTTTTACCGGTTATTAATATCCCTACTAGAGTGACAAATACTTCTGCTAAATTGATTGATAATATGTTTTCAAATGTTTCACCTAGATCCCCTTCTGTTCTGTTAAATGATGTGTCTGACCACTATGGGATATTTGCGGATTTTGAAATAAACGCTCCAATTGTAAATAAGAAGAAGAAGGAAATAAAACCCAGTATATCAACTAATGGGCTAATGAGACTAAAAAATATTTTAACTAATGTGGATTGGATTATGATTTTACGGGACAATGAAGACCCTAGTGCAAAATTTTATTCATTTTATCAAAAGTTGTTAGACCTTGTTAACGAAGTAGCTATTATAAAAAAAAGGCGGTCGCCGAAGTCGTACCGTTAAACCATGGTTAACTAAGGAAGTTTTAGAACAAATAAATAAGCGTGATGCTCTTTTTAAATTGCAGTTCCTATATCCATCCCCAGAAAATAAAGAGAAATATCGAATTTTCCGGAATAAGTTAAATAAAAGTCTTCGTAAATTGAAAATTGAATATTATGCAAAACAGTTTAAAGCAGCTTCGGGAAATCCAAGACCATTATGAAAAGGCTAATGTCATATGGGACGAAGAGAAATCAGTTGTTCTTCCCTCGAAGTTCTTCCAGAGAACAAATAAATAAGTGATGCTCTTTTTAAATTGCAGCCTCGAATTAAGGTGTCAAGACGAACCGTCAAATGTAGGCCAAAATGATCCGTTACATTGATAGGCGAGTTAGACCTCTTATGACTCTGTGGCCTGTAACATGTAATATCAAACAAAAATGTTGCGACATTTTGACACTGACATTGGTGACGTGCCTCCATCTGCCTCTGCCTCAGTGTACACGAAATCGGCCAGTGCGCAACCCCTCGGTTCTTCCAGAGCAGGATGGGCCTAGTGATGGAGTAAATATTGGTGACCAAGCCGTTTGCAACCCGACATTTCGCACACGTTGGGAAGAATGTGGCCATTTCCGGCAATGGCCGTGATGGCGACCCAAGCGCTGGAACTCTTTTCGGTCCTCCGGTGGAGGCATCAGTTTTACTTACACCTGTAACTACCCAAGAATTGCGGAACATACTGAACGTGTCCGAAAGCTTTTTGGTGCTCTAAATGCTGCATTAATGCTGCATTTTCTTTCTTTGTTTTGTCCGAAAGCTGTTACCTTTGTTCTTCTCTGATACTTCCAGAATACCAAAATTTAAGTCAGGAAGAAGAAGAAGAAAAAAGAATTAGCTGTATAAAGCTGATAAGATTGATCAGCTACTGATATCCAACCTTCTTATCTTTCCTTTCTTCGTTGGCCATGATCGCCAGTTGTCTTAGAATTTCGAATGTTTGCCGACTTATCAGTTGTCTTTTTGAATTTGTTATGTTTGCCGCCGAAAATACTGAGAGAATCGCCGTACTCCCCAGTTTCCTCTTGAAAATTCAGCATAAAATTTAGCATTCTTGCTGAATTTCTCGATGAATTTTATGCTGAATTAATGCTGCATTAATTGAGCGAAAATTTAAGTCCGAAAGCGAAATGCTGCATAAAATGCTGAATTAATTCAGCATTTTCGTTCGTTTCGGAGCTTTCGGACACGTTCACTATATAATATGAAAAGTCCCTCATCAGGTGGTGATTTGTTGAGCCTGAGAGTGATTAAGTACAAGTACATCTTTCCAACTATTTCGGAAATCTTAGTGTCGCTTATCAATAATTGTTTTAAGCACGGAAGATTTCCCGCATTACTTAAGTGTGCAAGGGTCACACTAGTTTACAAGGGCGGAGATAAGAATAACCTAGGAAATTACCGACCTATTTCTGTTCTTCCAGCCCTGTCACGCATCAGTGGAAATGTGCTTTTGTAAGAGGATAACTGATTGTCTTGAGAATTTTGAAGTATTTTGTCCGACACAGTTCGGTTTCGCAAAAATCGAAGGACTGAAGATGCATTGCAGTTTATGACTAGCATTATTAATGAAGCTTTGGATAAAGGTTTGAAGGTAGCGGCGTTATTTCTTGATGTCCTTAAGGCGTTTGATACGATTAACCACCAAAATACTAATTCAGAAATGTGAAAATTATGAATTACGAGGGCCGGCTCTTAATTTTATAAGGGACTTCCTGAGCGCAAGGACGCAGTATGTCCAAATTAATGATAAAACGTCAAATTTGACACCAATTCTAATAGGTGTTCCGCAGGGTTCAGTACTCGGACCAATACTTTTCCTCCTGTATATTAATGATTTACCAAGATCTGTTCCAAACTGCTGCACCACCACTGTACAAAGTACAGCGCAAGTACGAAGTGAGACTATTGCACTTTTTGCTGACGATACTCTGTCTATTAGTGTTGCTGAAACAACTGATCTTCTAACGTTATCTATGAAGGATACGGTCGACAAGCTTGATATTTGGTTTAGGGTAAATAAGCTAAAACTTAACACGAATAAGTCAAACTTTATTGTATTTGGACGATCGGTCAATCCCCAACCTTGGTTTGTTGAAATAACTTCAGATTGTGGTAACATAAAAAGAGTTACTGATGCTAAGTACCTCGGAATACTTATTGATGAGACGCTATCGTTCAAAAATCATGTTGCTTGGATTGGGAAAACATTATCTAGAAATGTGGGTATAGTGCGTAAATTAAAACATATTTTTCCTTCTAAGAGTTACTATAGTTACTACTACTTCTCCGTTTGCTTTATTTTCAATGGTCCACCCTTACATCCTGTACTGTGCTGGTGTGTGGATGGGGACGTTTTCAATCCTCCGTCCTATCCGAGTCCTACAAAACCATGCCCTTCGTATTCTAAGTGGATCGACTAGTGCATACAAAATCATTGATATGTTTTAGTGATCTGTTGTACACAGTAACTTCATCCCATCATCATCGTACGAGATCTACTGGGAATCTTGTCGTACCTCGGCTGAGTAAGGCTGAGACCCCCAAAAGACACATCTAGACAAAGACCCAGGGTTGGTCACCAAAAGTAACTTCGTTCACCCTGGAAAGTAACCCAAAAGTATCTCAAAGTAACCTAATGTAACCCAATGCAATGTAACCCAAAGTAACCCAATATAACCGAAAGTAAACTAAAATAACCCTGCGTAACCCAAAGTATCCTGAAGTAACTCGTACACCCTGGTTCTTGGTGACCAAAACTGGACAAAGTCGCCGTACAAGCATACGAAATTTGAACTTGACACCCGTTGTTAGGTAACTAGTTTAATTGAATGGCAACCTGGTCCCAGTTGCCCACGAACGGGCGAGGGTGTAATTATAATAATTAGTCTACTTTTAGACCCCAGGGTTATTGAACAAGAAAAAAAGATCGAAACGGAAAAAAGAAAACCGGCCACAGCGGCCGCAAGAGTAGATTGCGCACAAATGAACACTACTGAAAACCCAAATCCGGGACATGAAACAAAGTTTGATATTCTGCAGTCTTCACGGCCAGTTCCTTGTATATTCCGAGATCCGGTCCGCGATTAGCGGAGACGAACTCCGACCTGTAAACAAATGACCTAGATGCCGAACGTAGAGAGCATGTACTGACTGTTTACGTTCAGAGTAAATCAAGTCGGTGCTGGCAAGATTCGATTACCAGTTCGAGCACCTGTTCCAGCAGCAAACGATATACAAATCCCAGGAAAAGTTCTTAATTGGGAAAGGATGCAATTTTTCTGATACACTCAAGAACAGAACGGCACAGCTGGCCTGCATAGGCAGGGGCGTCTCGAGGGGGGGGGGGGGGCTGCATCCCACAAGAAGGTCTGTGGGAAAACATTCCGGTAAATTGACGATTTTTAGGGAATGTACAGGATTATTTATTGCTCAGGGAAGCTACCGAAATTTTGCTCATGGGATCTACCGAAATCTTCCTCAAGGAATTTCCAGGAGGTTTGATCATGAGATCTACCAGACTTTGCCTCGCAGAATCTACCAGAATTTGGCTCAGAGAATCTACCGGAATTTTGCTGCCTATCGGATAAAAATAGACTCACTCTTTATCGGGATGAACTAGTCACACGACTTACCAGAGTGATTCGTGAAGATGAACAACAGAGCGTACCGGAAAGTTCACCGGCTGATTCCGGTACTCTCCTGAATTTCTGCAACTTTCAAGAATTAGGTAACCTGCAGAAATTACATCCTTTCCAACTAGAAGCTTTCTTGACTCCTTTCCGGTGATAAGCCGAGAAAGTTCAAAAATTCCCTATCCTATGTTATCATGTTGTGAAACAGATATTCAGGAATAAATACAATGATTGTTCATTGAAACGAGTTACCCTTGTTCCGACATGATCTCGAAAGTCGCCAGAGACCCTCGAACCAAACAAAAAATTCGAAGATAAATTCGAAGTCTTTCGTGAATTGAAAGATGTTTTATCAATAGTACGGAAAGCGTTCAAGCTAGCTAAGACAACCCCTGCTACTGAGCAAAAGGGGAGAGCGTTTTTAACAAAAGGAAGTTGGTTAAGACCACCTTGCGTTCAACAATGGCTGACCAAGTCTGTTATCATCAGTATGTTACTGATCTCATGTAAAACAGATCTAGTTGACGAAAGTGAAAACTCTTGTGTTGTGGACAAATGGAAAACGCGACCGAAATACAGTCCGTTGTCTAAATTCCGAGTCTCCACATCTGGATCAAATTGGGTTTTTCTAGCAAGCAGCGATGTTATCACTAGAGCCCAAGGGTGAGAAATACAAAATGCTTCAGATGAGTCAAAATACGTTGTGTATTCAAACATTAGATGAGAAAATAAGCTGCCTGCTCAGTTAGGCTTTAACGATCCTAGTTTATTTTATGTTGTTTGTAACACATACTAGAAGTCAGAACACAATAGTTTTTGCAGAGATGGTCACAACGGAGATTTTCAGGCAAAACCTCAAAAATTCCGGTAAAATTCTGAAGCTGCCCCCCCCCCCCCGTATCGCCCCTGTGTATAGGGGATACTTCTGGCTGTGTCACGGAAATATGTAGCTAATAGCCATCACATTACCATAGGTACAGCGACGGAAAAAACAAGGGTCCATCTCAAAAGCCTAGGGCTCCCTGCAATGAACCATTTAAGTCGGCTGTTTCTAAGGTGTAGGAGCACGGACTATTTAGACATACTTTTTTATCACACTTTTCGAGTTAGGGTACTTCCAGAAGTGCTAGGACAATGAAACTTGGCAAGCATATCAGTGACCCGACCAAACTAACTCCCGATCCGACAATATGCAGGGGAGTGGAGGGCACTGGAAACTTGAAAATTGAGGGCATTTTGTCACACTTTTTCGAGTTAGGGTACTTCCAGATGTGCTAGGACCATAAAACTTGGCAGGCATATCAAAGACCCGACCAAACAAACTTAGAAATAACCGACCATTTTTTTTTTTTGGGGGGGGGGAGTGGAGGGCAGAGGAATCCGGGAAATCTCGTAGTGTGTAACTGTCGAACGGGAGATCGGATTGTACTGAAACTTAATAACTGAATAGATTTATATATGTCCTGGAGAACAAGCAAGTTTAAGTTTATTATTTTCAACATTCACAAAATAAATAAAAAATAACACTTTCGCGCTGGAGAAAAAACCTATGAGGGTTTGCGTAAAAGCATCTGCTCTAGATAAATCGTATAGACAATTGTACTGGGTCCCGACACATAGGGAGGGGGGGGGGGCGGAAACTTGGCAGGCATATCAGGGACCCGATCAAACTGACTTCAAAATAAAAAAATTGTCGATCTGATAATAGTGGTGGGAGTGGAGGGAGGGGAATCCGGAAATTCAGTCATGCGTAACTTTGGAACGTGTGATCGAAAATTTAAGAATTGAACAAAGGACATTTCTCTGGTGATCTTTTGCATATCCGGACCGGTTCCGGCAACTATTGGGAGGGGGGGGGGGCAGAAAACATGTGACCCGCTTAGAATGGAGAGATCGGGATGGAACTTTGTGGGAAGAACAAACAGATGCTCTAGGTAAATTATTTACTGAATCGGATTGGCTACGGGCACTGTGGGGGAGTTTGGGGGGGGGGGCGGAAATCTCGAGAAACGGTTAGAATGGAGGGATCGGAGTGAAACTTGCTTTGAAGAACAAACATCTGCTCCATGTAAATCTTTTACACAATTTGACTGGATCCGGACACTTGAGGGGGGGGGGGCGGGGGATTACCGGAATTCGGGTTTTTGGGATTTTCACTATGAAACTTGAGAGGCATATCAGCAGGCCAGTATCCAGGAATTTATTTCGGGGGGGGGGGGGGGGGTTGCCTGCTGGTCGGAAAAAAAGAAAAAAAAAAAAAACCAAATAGATCAGAGGGAAAAGCCTATAAAAACCGTTATTTTTGTATGTTTCGGGGGGGGGGGGGTAGCAACGCCCTTACCCCCCCCCCCCCCCCCCCCGGATACGGCCTTGCATATCAGGGACCCGGTCAAATTGACTTGGCATACAAAAAAAAGTCCTCGATATGATAATCTTGGGGGGAGTTGAGGGAGGGAATACGGAGTATTGAGTCATGCGCAACTCTGAAACGGGTGATCGGATTCGAGTGAAAAAATAATTGAACAGAGAATATTTCTCTCTGGTGATCTTTTTCATTTCCGGACCGAATCCGACAATTATTGGGGGGGGGGGGAATACTTGACCCGCTTAGACTGGTGTGATCGGGATCGAACAGATGCTCTGGTAATCATTTACAGAACCGGATTATCTCCGGGTATTGTGGATGGAGTTGGAGGGGGGGGGGAGTCTGGGATTCCGGTGATAATAGTTGAGGTACTTACAGATGTGATAGGACGATTACACTTCGCTGTAGTATTAGAGATTCAACAACATTTGCTTAGAAATTGCTACTTACCAAATCCGGTTATTCCTTAAAGCACCAATCTTGACCGCAAAGTAAAAAAAATACCTTTAAGCAATATATGCATTTGCATGATGCGCATCAGATTTTTTCCTCAAGGGTTTTGCTTACAAATGAAGTTCTAGCTCTCAAAGAGTGCGCATCTCAACTTCAAAGTCGAAACTTACTTTTGATCAATCAAAACATCTTAACCCTTGCAAGTGCCATATGAGCTTACAGCTCTTTTTTTCTGAACTTCTCAAAATCGGCCTTGGCGTCAATCCCTCAAAATGCGAGTACATGCATTTCAACCTTTCGTCAAACTATTAAAATACATACAAGGCTTCAACCTCTCTAGGTTCATTCATAACCAGCTCGACTGACTCTCTACGATGGCTTGGCATTACTTTCAAATCTACACTTTCGAAAACTTGTTCTTCGGTTGTTCAAGACGTATTTAATCTACCCGTACCGGTTATGGACGCATCGTCCTGAACCATGGACCCTACAATCGGAAAGCTAGCTTTAGGAAATTGATACAGCTCCTTTTTGCAACACTTCCATTTTATTTCGCTCCGTTGTCGTGCATGTTCAAGGGAGTAGCAAAAGATGAGAAAGTGCTATTATAAGTATGAGAATCAACTGCTTTATTTGTCCAAGTTATACCATAGCTACAAACCATAGCCACGTTTGTTTTTATGGCACTTGCCCTTCGGCCAAGTGCCAAACAGCGATCGCAATTTCTTTCGGTCCGTCGGTCTGTCCAGGTTTTGCTAGTTCGGGCACTTCCACATAAGCTAGGACGATGAAACTTGGCAGTCATGTCAGGGACCCGACCAGATCAACTTACAAATAATCATTTCCCCAATCCGACTTTCCCCGGATCCGGGAGTCCGGAAAATACAGAGCAAAAGCGGAACAAACGTAGCAAAAAGAGAGCTGTCCAAATGTAGGATCGAACCACGGACCTCTGAGACGTGCAGCCAGTGCTCTACCACTGCGCCAAGACTTGATGTATTCGGGAACGAATACTAGACTAGATATGGTGTTTTAAAGTAAGACCAAGTGGTCAAATCGAAAGTGGCTAAATTAAACAAATCTCGTGAAACGCTTCCACATAAGCTGGACAATGAAACTTGGCATGAATATCCGGGAACCAACCAGATTAATTTGGAAATAATCACTTTCCAGATCCAATCATAGTGGAGGGATGGGAAATTCGGAAACTATTAACATGCGTAACTTTGGAAAGGGTAATCGAACATGCGTGAAACTTGACACGTGTCAAGGACAAGTGTTTCGGATATTCAGTTTTAAATCCGGACCAACTTGTTGGGGCACTTTCACATAAGCTAGGACGATAAAACTTGGCAGGCATATCAGAGACCCCAAATGATTAAGGTGGAAATAGTCACTTCCCCCTTCCGAGCACCGTGGGGGGAGTGGAGGGAGGGGGAATCCGGAATCTTGAGGTATTTATAACTTTTGAACAGGTGATCGGATCTCGATGGAACTTGATATTCGGAAAGACCTCATGCCTCAGGCGACCCACTTAAAATCCGAAATCTTGAGGTATTTATAAGATTTAAAACGGGTGATCGGATCTTAATGAAACTTGATATTTGGAAAGACCTCGTGCCTCAGACGACCAACTTGAAATCCGGACCGGACCCGGTGACTTTTGGTGGGAGCTGGAGGGGGCAACCGGAAATCTTGGGAAACGCTATGAGTAGAGGGATCAAGATAAAACTTGGTGGGAAGACACCAAGCAAACACTAGATACACCGTTGACATAACCGAACCGATTCGGGCACTGTGGGGGGATTTGGGGGGGGGGGCTGGAATTCTGTTGATCCCACGAGTGTGGTACTAAGACGATTAAACTGGGCTGGCGTATCCAGGACTCGAATAAACTGACTTGAGAATAGTGGTTTGCATGATCTGACCATCGCAGGGGAGTGGAGGAATGAGGAATCCGGAGTCTAGTGGCATTCATGACTTTTGAACGGGCGATCCGATCTGAATGAAACTTCGCAAGTGAAAAGAAGTGTAGTCTCAGATGATCCATGTCAAGTTCGGACCGGATCCGGTACCTGTGGGGGGAGTCGCAGGGGGTACCGAAAATTTTCGTGAAAGGCTTAGCGTCGAGGGATCGGGATGGAATCTGGTGGGAAGAACAAACAAAAGCCCTAGATCCGTTCTTGACAGAACTAGGCCATATCGGGGCTCTTTGTGGGGAGTTGGAGGGGGTTTCCCGGAATTCCAGTGATCGCGAATAAGGATACTTCCAAATGTTCTAAGGACAATCAAACTTGGCAGGCATATTAGTGACCCAAACAAGTAAAATTAAGGACCTGACACAATGTCTTTAGAGAAACTTTCGTTTTTTTTATCCGACCATTTTTGAGGGAGGGGAATTCGGAAATTACTGATTTCTGTAGGTTGATAACCGGAGGTCCGACTCGAGTAAAACTTTTCTGGTAATAAGAACTGATGACCTAGACAGGCAAGACATGTCTCCGAACCACATGCGGCAATGGTTGTAGGAGTTGGAGTGGGAGGGGGTCTGGAAACTTTGTGACATGCACAAAAACCAAACGATTGGACCGAACGGGGTGGAACTTTGACAATACCGATTTTATGAGACCTAGGTTTTTTTTACGGTTCAGACTGGATCCGGCCAGGGTAGGAGGAGGATGAACCGGACATTTGCAGATATGCTTCGATTGGAACTTGAAGAGTGAGAAAACGAGATATCAGGGATACGACGTCTATGTGTGCTAGTCGTATTTGGCCACAGTGTGGGGAGCTGGAGGGGGATTCCCGGAAATCTTGTAGCTCGCATAGGGGTCAAACGAGTTGAGGGATTTGAATGAAACTTGAAGTGTAGAGATACGATGTTCCTTAGATGACATAGGTTAGGGTCCGGGCCGGATCTGAACAAGGTGGAGGAGGGGGGGGGGCCGTATTTTCGCGAAAAATGCTCAGACTAAGCGAAACGTGATAGCCGGTAAGAGAAGATGCTTTAGGTGATCATTTTATGTGTAACTAGATATCCTATATCTAGGTCCGATCCTCGGAGGTTGAAGGGGGTATTTTGTGACGTTCTCATCTTCTTTCTTGCCTACTCGTAACAAGTGCCGCTCGTAGCTATTGTTGTTGTGTGTTATTAATTATTTTATTTATTTCATATTCTCCACTTTTTAAAGTGGCGGGTCAGAAATAAATTTACTTACTTCTAAAATCGCTCGGGCAAATTGCACTAGTAGAATTGAACTAATTTGGCTAATCTTGATGGGAGCCCAAAGCTTGCCTGTGGTACTAAAACGAAAATTTTATTCCATTTATGGACTCGCTGTAACGTAATAACATTACGAAAAAAATTATAATAAGATAACATCAGAGAACAGTTTAACAAACTACACGTGCTATAAACAACCATTTCCCCAGCACCCGCACCATGGAAGATCGCCACTCTTTCGGCTACTACTTTTGCTGCTCTTGCTACAGCTTCCAATACTTTTTTCAGAATCTCTCCTTTGTGACTGCAAAAGCATTGGCTCTTCACTTGTGCTGACTGTCTCAGAAACAGATTCTAGCTTCGGAACACGTTTACTTTTATCACCTCGGTCAGACATGATCTTGAACTTAAAAGAATCTGCCAAGGAAAAACTCCTGGGGACCCGACTTTTCGTTTTCTTACTTTGGGGATTGTCACACAAATCCATCAATTCTATACTGTCTTCGTTATTAGCACTTTTCCTAAGAATCCCATTCTTTGATTTGGCACTTTTTGAGAAGCTCTTGGAAACGGATCTATCGTCGAAATTAACGGTACCTCTTGACTTAACTGGACTTTCCCTGTGTCGCGACGGGCTTGGCGTACTGGCAACGGGAGAGCCTTCAACTTGTAGGAGATCTTGAGACTTTTTGGGAGACTCTTTCACAGGAGGATTCTTCTTATCTTTATTATCCCGGGATGAGGATGACGTAATTGAGCCTTGTCTTTGGTGACCGGAAATCAGCGCCTTCACAGAAAGCGGTTGCAAATGGCCTTCGGAAGGGGGTAAAGAGGTTCCTGGGATGTTATCATCCATCCAAACAGAATCATGCGGGATCTCCGCAGACATTCGAAGATTCACACTCAACTGACTGCGGTATTCGAAAGCTTTGTCTATCCGAGGTGTTACTGGGGCATCGTCACCGAAGACACTGTGTGCTCTATCAACATTTGTCATCGATTTCGGAGAGGATCCCAATACAGGGATGACAACAGACGTGCTTAATCGTGGTCGGTCCTTGGTAGCGTCGCTATTGGTTCTTCGTCGCCCTGGAACGTCGTACAACGGATTTCCGTCGAACTCATCACGGTTTCCAGTGGCGCAACTACTATGCCGGTCGAAGTCTTGGTTATGATTCATTCGATCTTCTCCTAGGCCATTCAAGGTCTGGCTAATTTCGTCACAACGTAATAGCCTTAGCAAGATTCGGCTTCCTCCGACAGTCAATTGTCTTGGTAAACGAATGTGTTTCCGAATTCGCAATCTCACTAACCTCTCCCCAGTGTCTATTCCTTTATAATAACGCCTCTCCATCTCGCCTATAACTGATCCATAACCAGACAAAAGCATGCCTAAAGTCCCATCGCTGATATAATACGGCACACCGGTGAGCAAAATTACTATAGCGTCTCTTGCAATATCAACAAGCCTTACAGGGTTTCCACGAATATTTAAGCCAATCCTCAATAAATTTAGTATATGTTCACGTTTTGCTAAATTAATATAGGCAACGCCGCCGACGATTCTAACACCTTTAACGACACAAAGGTTAGAATCTAGCTGGCTTTCCAGGCAATCAATAATATCTTGAACAGAAACTTGTCGCAAAGCGGGATGCTCAGATATATTCAGGATGACCGTGTTTGGGTCAATGGAATGAGGACGAACAAAAGTGTCGGAAGCGACGTTTGTTGAATGCGCAATGCCTGCATTGCTATGCTCAGAAGGCAAGGGAGTTCCAGAATTAGATCTCTGATGCGCTGGGCAAGGTCGAGCATTAACTCCCTCGGGCATCTCCTGCTTGTGGTACTTATCGTGGGGAAGAAACACGTAGGAGTTCCGCTGAAAAATTACAGACTGACGCATCACACCATCCTGGCCACTCGATTGTGTAAAAGCGACATACTGACTACTGCCACTACCACCAGGCTGGTGCTCAAATGGCCTGTTCGTCACTTGTTTCATACTGGCCTCTCGCACAACCTGAGTTTCAACGCCATTGGTTCGTACTTTCTCTACAATTGTCCGACATCGTCTCTGCACCGTAGCAAATCCGTCTCGGTCTGCTTCACTGAACCCTGGATTCAGTTGACCACTATGGCTGGGAGCAGGGTATCCTTGGCCGCTTAGAATAAGTACGTTGGAGTTGCAACCCTCTAGCACAGGGTCCGCTTTATTATTTTGATCTGTTAGCGTTTGCAAACAGCTGACAGGCATACCTAATTGATTGTCCCCTGATCCGTCAATGTCTCTAGTAGTAGCACCCTGAGATCCGTCATGACTTTTTGACCGATCAGTGTCAGCGTCGGCTTTATGGTCCAAAGGAATGTCAAGGGCGGAAAATCTATTAGCATACTGAAAACAGTCTGGCGTTGAGCACCGGGGTAAGTGGGCTAGTTGAGGTTGGGAACAAGAACGCTGGCTAAGGAGACGAGTAGGATTTTCGCGATATGGGCTCTGCTTGCAATAAGAATAATTACTTCTACTCGGGCTTTCGACTGGGCCGTGGTAGGGCACAAATCCGTAAGCTTTCTGGTAATTTTGCAGATTATCAACGTCTGGGTTATAGCCTTCGTCATCAAGATCATCTTCATCGTCAATAATTTCATCTTCTTCACCATCTATTGTTATGTCATAAGCTGGCACAAGATCAAGGTGTTTGATCAATTTTTCGAGGCGATCATATTCATCCCGTAGGGACCACATTTCCCGTCTAAGGTGATCATTTTCTTTACGAAGTTTCTTAATGTCATCTTTTCCCTTTTCAACTTCAGCATTAATTTCGACGGTCCTCATACGAAGCTCCTCGTTCTCGAACACCATTCCGCGACTTGATCGTTTGTCCAGCTTTCTGTTCGGTTTAACTCTAGCATCTTTTTTGCGAGACCTTAGCATCACAAGCAGTGGAGCAGGAAAGGTTGGAAACTGTGGACCCACAGTCATTTGACATGAGCTTTCATTTCCCTTGCTGTCAAGAGAATCAGACGGTTATATCCATATAACTTCCGGAAAGTGGTATTTCCCAAAATCCATCCTTTCTTCCGGATCTTCCAGATGCAGAGGATCATCTGCAAGAAAAATTGAGTGAATGTTAATTCGCGTATCTGGCAAAGAATGAAAAATAAACCACAAAATTTAGCTTCAATAAAAAATTCGAATACGTTCCCATTTCAGCAGTGAGCGAATCATCAACAAGAATATTAGAATACTTGGGCGGAATATAAAGCGTTTATGAAAAACAGAGCCTGGGACGTTCACTCTATTCGATGTTATTAATCCTTGGGAAGGAATAAGGAAGGGGCGAGGACTTATAAAAGAGAAACGAAATACCAGAGCCGAATGTTAATGTGAGATCACGGTACAAAGGATATAAACCAAACGGCCGTCCGTAAAATGACAGGCAAAAAGAGCAAAAGGAAAAAGAGGAAGCTAGTTTGATACAATAAACAAGATATTATTGGACTGGATTTCTTGAACTTCCGAAGACTGGACATGGCACTGGGAACTAGGAAAGCTTCCCCACCCCTTGGGAGAACAGTCTGTCGTAGAGGAAAGTCACCACATAATGCGCAATCAATATCAAATCCATTTTCCGCTTGAACCTAGTAACAAGATCTTATCTCGGCCATGATCTTATCTAACTCATTTTGCTCTTATCTGGTCTCCAAAACCCTTAACCAAATTTTCTTCTCATAAATACTTTGACCCTCACGAGCGAACTTCCAAGTTAGGGGGCCATTTTAAACTATCCCGCATGTTGTTGCAGGACTTATAATCGACCGAGGAGGAAATCACGACTTCAAGCACTGCAAGGGGATCCTAACGCTTTCTTGGATTTGTTCCAACGTAATTTTATTCAAGCCATGAAAATCTCGACAGATTCTAGGAACTTTCCGACTCTGAATCCCGCGGCTAATCTCCCTAATTTGCATGGCGTGCTTCTATGCAGAAGAGGCGACTGCGACGGTTTATGGTGTGTAAAACTGTCTCCATCATATCTCTTCTTGCGTCTTAGCTCACAGTAACGACGTCTACGATGATTCTGGGAAAGTTAATTTAGAAACCGTATCTCCTCTTCGAATGCCAGCTGAGAAGTTCGTGCTTTGCCAAAACTAGAGCCTACGACGTGAAGTACATGAAAACCCCCGATGGTTTATCTAAATAGTATCCTTGGAATCCGCCTGCAGAACTCCATACGCTTAATCTCGACTCTATTATTTTGAAGAAGTGTCTGAGGGGGACTAAAGCAGCAAAGAAAAAGCAAAAAAGTAAAAAACGGTCAACGAAGCCCTCCCACTCCACCCAACAAAAAGACAAATGTGTCCGTCTCTTATTTTAGGTTGGAGCTTTCGGTGTGTATGCGTTATATCTTTGTTAATTACTTGTATTGTTAGTTTTTATTTTGTATTTTTATCTGGCCACATTATACTCCGGATTTGTGTAACACTTCCATCCCAAAGAACATCATAGAGCAACCACAAATATAATTCATTCTCACACTTGACAAGGCATTTATAAACATAATAATACTCCTAAATCAAGCTCGAGAGGATCTGGTAATTTTTCATGCGCCCCTTTTACCTAAAGTTTGGTTTTATCTTAGCCTCGCGAATGGAGCACCGGTCAGAAACAGACTAGGGTCTTTCTCATTCCGCGCCTCTAAAGAGTTCCGGGGAGCGGGGACTTTTCTGTCAAGCACTCTACATTGACAATATTTCAGTTTTATTTTTTTGGCATTAGGAATGGAACCATAAACAGGAACCTAAAACCTCATTCCCTAAATAGACCAATGTATGTCCAAACTGCACTCAATTTGAGCGGAGGCCTCAAAGTAGAATCAGTAAATGTAAGACCCTGCATGGACAAACAGAAAGACAATTAAAGGATACGAGTCGGTACAGAACCATTACCATCGTTGTAAACTATGGCAACCCTTTCACACAAGTTCAATCTTGCATCGCTCTGAACAGGCAGCTACATATGGGCGCGGCCTGTTTCAGCTCAAAACTTCTGTCGAAAACTGACCAAAGCATCTTAACAGTTTTCAAAAAGAGTATGTCAAAATATGACACACTAAAAATTTAAATCGTCATGTTTATTGTATAATATGTCATAGCCGTGGTTAATTTCCACCAACCGACCTCGCACTGAGAATGAGAGAGGACCTGCGCCGTCCCCTGTTCTAATTTTCGTCTTCCCCTTCCTCAACAGATGCGAGACTGATGCCCTGCCCTGTTCTAGCGTAATTATTATCGATGATCAGAACCTTCTTTTCCAATGTTAACCTCATTGACGAAAGGTGCTCCGATTTATTTTTTTCGGATGAATTTTTGAATATTCAGATTTTCGATGATTTTTACTTTTCAAGAACGAGGCTCCTAGTTTCAATAGAAGCTTGCTTCACATCTTGTTTATGAAACTAGATTGAAGACAGAATTTGTTGAATTTATTATAAACAAAAGGTAACATAGAAACCCAGATTTCTTTTGCCAACTTTTGGTTGCAGAAAACTAGAGTCTCATCGGCATTTAACTGCTTTAAATTTCTTATCCTTCACGCTTTTACTCGTCAAAGCTGTCATCTACAAATATTTACCGCGACTCGAAAGAAGGACCGAAATTGACGGGAAGTCGGAGACGGCATGACATAACCTGGAATGACTCCATAAGCTTTTCTTCAATTAACATCGTGTCAAGCAGTGACTAGTCGGGAATCATAAACAGGAACCTAAAACCTCATTCCCTAAATAGACCAATGTATGTCCAAACTGCACTCAATTTGAGCGGAGGCCTCAAAGTAGAATCAGTAAATGTAAGACCCTGCATGGACAAACAGAAAAACAATTAAAGGATACGAGTCGGTACAGAACCATTACCATCGTTGTAAACTATGGCAACCCTTTCACACAAGTTCAATCTTGCATCGCTCTGAACAGGCAGCTACATATGGGCGCGGCCTGTTTCAGCTCAAAACTTCTGTCGAAAACTGACCAAAGCATCTTAACAGTTTTCAAAAAGAGTATGTCAAAATATGACACACTAAAAATTTAAATCGTCATGTTTATTGTATAATATGTCATAGCCGTGGTTAATTTTCCACCAACCGACCTCGCACTGAGAATGAGAGAGGACCTGCGCCGTCCCCTGTTCTAATTTTCGTCTTCCCCTTCCTCAACAGATGCGAGACTGATGCCCTGCCCTGTTCTAGCGTAAATATTATCGATGATCAGAACCTTCTTTTCCAATGTTAACCTCATTGACGAAAGGTGCTCCGATTTATTTTTTTCGGACGAATTTTTGAATATTCAGATTTTCGATGATTTTTACTTTTCAAGAACGATGCTCCTAGTTTCAATAGAAGCTTGCTTCACATCTTGTTTATGAAACTAGATTGAAGACAGAATTTGTTGAATTTATTATAAACAAAAGGTAACATAGAAACCCAGATTTCTTTTGCCAACTTTTGGTTGCAGAAAACTAGAGTCTCATCGGCATTTAACTGCTTTAAACTTCTTATCCTTCACGCTTTTACTCGTCAAAACTGTCATCTACAAATATTTACCACGACTCGAAAGAAGGACCGAAATTGACGGGAAGTCGGAGACGGCATGACATAACCTGGAATGACTCCATAAGCTTTTCTTCAATTAACATCGTGTCAAGCAGTGACTAGTCGGAAATCCGGAAACTTCTGAGTCAACTTAAAGACAACTTTGAAAATGTAGAGGGGTGAGCTATTCTCGCACATAATTATATTTGCAGACGTCACAACCAAAATTGGATGAAATGGATATGTGTGCGCTGCAGAGGTACACCAATCTTCCAGTGAGAAAGAATCAGATGAAAACATTTCTTCGTGAACAATTATTCATGTGTGGAGGATAATGGAGGTCCAGATCTGGAATTTCAAAAACCTGGAATCTCTTGCCCCTTGAATTTTAGTTCCAGGTGGGTTTCGGTAATTTCACCGTATTCCAAGATTCACCGAAACGATTTCTTAGCAAAAGGCGACAGAATTTGTTTTAAGTACTACTTTACCGCCGGATACGGTACATCTAATGGCGGGTAGAACGTCATTAAAACGAGCGGTATTAATTCTTTATCTGAAGCAACTAAGAAAATAAAGCAAAGAACTGACTGTAAAATAAGAACACAGATCGGTACTGGAAGAAGTATAAGAAATTCCGTCGCAGAAAAAAAAACCCCCACGAAACGCCCTCAGAAAAACATCGATGTAACAGAAGTACCCAAGTCCTATCCTTCATGTCAGGAATACAAGGATGGTAAACAGAGTCAACAAGAGCTGGAAGCTCATATGGCACTTGTAAGGCTTGGTAAAAGGATAAAAGTAGGAATTCGCCAATTCGTGGGTTTGTTGTGATCATTTGTAAGCAAAACTCTTGATGGAAATCACGAGAATGCATCGTTTGGTAAACAAAAAAAAATTTCGCACTTGGCTGTGATGATGCGTACTTTAAGGGCGCTAGAAATTCATCTGTAATCCAAACTTTTGAGGCAAATATTATCCTGGGCCCTTTAGGATCATGAGGCTATATATGGTTTAGACAATAGTAAAAAAATGTACTTTTCGATGGAGATGCGTACTTCAAGGGTGGTAGAAATTCATTTCTAAGTAAAACCCTCGAGGCAAAAATGATAATAGGCTCGTGGAGATCATGAAAATGTAGGTTTTGCTTAAAAGTATTTTTTGTACTTTGCCCTAAGATAAGTACATTAAAGGGGTGGTCGGATCTGGGAAGTGACAATTTCTAAGCCAATCTTGTCAAGTCTCTAATGTTCAAGCCCTTAAATTGCGATCACCGGAATTCCGGACCCCCCTCCAACTCCCCCCAGAGTGACCGAATCCGGTTCGGCTCTGTCACTGATTTATCTACGGCTTACGCTTGTTCTTCTCACCAAGTGTCATCCCAATCGCTACTCTACGCGTGTCACAAAATCCCCCCCCCCCTCGTCTCATCCACATTGATCGGATCCTGTCCGTACTTGGAATGGGACATTTGAGACGAATGCTCTTTCCGAATATCAAGTTCAAAAGCTGAACATACCTCAGGATTCCGAATTCCAGCTCCATCCATTCCCCAACGATGGTCAAATCGAAGGAACAACTGTTCTTAAGTTGTAAACATCTTAACTCGGGATCACCGGAATTCCGGAACCCTCCGTCCAACTGCCCCCCCCCCCCCAGTGCCCCGGATCCGGTCTGGTCTTGTCAACTATGTATCTAGGGCTTGTGCTTGTTCTTCCCACCAAGTTTCATCCCGATCCGTCAACTCTGAACATGTCACACGATTACCAATTCCCCCCCCCCTCCAAATCCCCCCAAAGTCACCGGATTCATTCAGTGTGACATCTGAGACAGGATGTCTTTCCAAATATCAAGTTTCATTAAGATCAGATTCAACGTTCAAATGTTACAAATACGTCAATATTCCGGATTTCGGAAGTGACTATTTCCAAGTTAGTTTGATCGGGTCTCTGATATGCCTGCCAAGTTTCATCGTCCTAGCACATCTGGAAGTATCCTAACCCGAAATGAGTGGCCTGACAGACCGACGGAAAAGCGATCGGTATATGGCACTTGGCCGATAGGCAAGTGTCATAAAAATGGGTGTGATTAGTCTCTGGTTCTCCAATGACACTCACATTAATAAACAAGAGCTGGAAGCTCATATGGCACTTATAAAGCTGGGTCAGATGGAAGTGATGGTCAAAAGTATTTTTTTTCCCTTTTCCGTTAAGATGCGCCAAACTTGCTAGGCTGGGTCAGAGGATGGAAGTGATGGTAAATTTTCTTCTTCTTTTTTACTTTTCGTTTGTCCGAATCCGATCCAGTCCTGTCAGTGATGGATCTAGAGCGTGTACTTGTCCTTCGCACCAAGTTTCATCCCGATCTGAGAGTTTCACACGCTTTCCGGTTCCCCCTCCGACCCCCCCCCCCCATATTCGTCGGATCCGGTCCGGACTTGAAATGAGACATCTGAGACACAAATCTTTCCAGATATCAAGCATGAAGATCCGATCACCCCTTCAAAATTTATGCATGTCCCTATTTTCCGGATTCCGCCACCTCCCCTTCCCCCACGATGGTCGGATCGGGCAAGTGATATTTCCAAGCCAAGTTTTATCGTCCTAGCCCACCTGGAAGTACATTAACTATGGATCGTCGGAATTCCGGAACCCCGCTCCAACTCCCCCCACAGTGTCCGAATCCGGTCCATTCCTGTCAGTGATGTATCTAGAGCTTGTGCTTGTTCTTACCTCCAAGTTTCATCACGATCACTTCACTCTGAGAGTTTCACACGACTTCCAGTTCGCCCTTCCGACTCCCCCTCAGATTCATCGGATCCTGTCCGGACTTGAAATGAGACATCTGAGACACGAGATTTTTCCAGATACTAAGCTTCACTGTGATCCGATCACCCGTTCGAAAGTGAATGAATGTCCCTATTTCCCAGATTCCACTACCCCCCTCCCTCCCCCGACGATGGTCGGATTGGGCAAGTGACTATTTCAAAGTTAGTTTCGTAGGGTCTCTGATATGCCTGCCGAGTTTCATCGTCCTAGCATATCTGGAAGTACCCAAACTCGCAAACACCGGACTAACCGACCGACCGAACGACCGACGAAATGTGATCGGTATATGGCACTTGGCCGGAAGGCAAGTGCCGTTCAAAAAAATTCGATAAAAGATTTTTGGATATATACTCTGCGATACATATGAGACATAAATTGCAACCAGAAGGATAGCCGACTTTAGTTAAGCCTTACTTTCTTTATTAAACGAATTTTTGAAAGACGCCGGGTGCACATCGGTACCGTCATGTGATCAAAATCACAAAAAAACGAAGGAATTAAAGGAAATCAATATCATCGTGCTTAAAACCTATGGCGACTCTTCATGTTTATTTTTTTCTGATGGTCAGCAATTATTTTAATAACGATTTATTGGGAATATATTCTAGGCGCTTTTGCCATATTAAAAAATAGTCTGCAATACAAAATACTTTGTGAATATTCTGAATCAAATGGCGTCCGTGCTTCGAAAAAGGCCTTTTAATCTATCATTTTAAAAAGCCTAGGATTTCGCATGGAATATTATAGAGTGTTTTCGTCAAGGGCAAACCAAGGGCGTCATTTGGGGGTCCAGGGATGGGCAATTGCAACAGGGGGCCCGCAGTAACCCGCGGCAAAATTAAAAGAATCGGCGGGAAAGGCAAGTTGGACAAGTGGACGAGGAGCGAATTAGAAACAGTGGAACATTATAAGCCCATTTTGTTCATATAAAACAATCTTTGGATAAAAGCCGTTCAGTACTGGTCTCAACACAGTAAGGTCTGCAATCGAAAATGCCAACGAGGGCAGGAAAGCCGCCGCTGTCCTTCACTAGGATTCCACGCAATAATACAGTTGATAGCAGAGATGGGCGAATCCGAATCCGGATTCGAATCTTCTGCTTGTCAGGCTGGATTCGGATTCGGACTCGGATTCCAAACACCCAATCTTACGAATCCGCTCAAATTCCTAGACTTCATCATTCCAGTTTCCGTTTCCCAATTCCAATTCCACAGTGTGCTTAGGCAATCCAACTTTTTGGTCTCCACCACCAAACATCCTCAGTAATTTATCACGTTCTCTGGTACCTTAGATATAAGTGCATTTTGTCACTTCTGATTTTTAAGCCAAACCTATGTACATCGTTCTATTTTTGTTAAGGTCGGATTCGATTCCGGACTCGAATCCTCAGCATGAAATGGTGGATTCGGATTCGTATTTAGCTATGGATTCGGATTCGGATCCTTTCATAATCGGATTCGCCCATCTCTGGCTGATAGTGAAAAACCGATACGTCAGCTGAACTGTATGAGAGCGATATTCCGGCCCTTTATGGCAAGGGTCCTATTCAGGCCCCAATAGGACCCTTCTTTCTTTCAGCTGGGCTGGACGAATATTCCACGCAATGACGCCTCTGGGCAAACCAGGGCCGGATTACCAAATATACTGTTCATTACTGGTCTCAACAAAGTAAGGTCTGCAATCGAAAATGCCAACGAGGGCAGGAAAGCCGCCGCTGTCCTTCACTAGGATTCCACGCAATAATACAGTTGATCGCAGAAGATTCGAATCCGGATTCGGATTCGCCCATCTCGTAGGCACTAGCCCATGAGCCCGAATCCACTCAGAAGCCGCGACAGTCTCTATTCAAATTTGTGTTGGATCAATCCTTTTTTGTTGTAATAGCAGTTGTTAATATTCAGTGTTTGTACTGTGAATGGTTTGTTAAAACTGATGGTTGGTAAAGTATTAGATATCATTTGCAAGGGGGTCGCGGTCCTCCACGGGGTTTGACCCGGCATTGACGGCAACCGGCAAAACCACCGGCGAACGACTAACTCCACAAGCTACCATTAGTCTTCTGCTTACGATTAACCACGGCTACCTCATAGAGCGTTCTGTCGACTTAAAGGCAAAGAAAAGGTGCGCACACTTGAGAAGCAGTTTATAACCGCAAAACTCAAAATCAGCAAGGCTCTCTCTCGAATAAAAAAAAGTAACTATTTGTCTCTCCTGTATGAGCTTTTTTATTTATTTATTTTCAACCCGATAAGAGGAACGAAACAGCAGAGTATTAAAATGAAGAACCGAACAAAACATACTACAAACATTAAAATTGACCAAAAAAACGAAACAGGATGTGATGTGCAGAGAAGCTGCACTGGGGTGTTGTGTTTTCTTTATTAGTGCCAAAAGTTAAATAAGAATGCATATGCTGCCATCTTCTTTTCTGTGAGACAGATTCTAAACACTCTCGAACATTTGTTAGGAACATATATTTTGAGAAACCTACATATCATATTTCTTCGTCCGTCTAAAGTTTTTCTACCATGCCCGTGTCTCAAAACCGGTCATGACAAATTGTGGGTATCCTATAGGCTATAGGTAACAAGTGAATCCATGGTACAGTTCAGGCACATATTCAATAAGTATTCTTTCGGCCACAGCAGACTGCAAATGTGATAGCACTAAACAGATAGGTAAGCTGATTATACATCCTAGCAACATTTCGGCACTTCTTGGCATGGGTCCTCTTCAGGCTCTAGCTACAGAAACGAGGTGCAACCTGACTTATCATTTGAGCCCTATGAACTACAACTAGATTAAATATTATAAGAGATAGTTACCTGCTTTTAAAACTTAGTCCAAATTCGGGTAACTTGCACCTCTCGTACATTGTTCAAGATCCAGCACTGTCGGAAGAGAAGGGAACTCGCGGAGACAGAAGAAGGCTTCTGGCAAAACGCCCTTTCTCCGAGAGCAGCCGCAGGTTTCTCGTCGGGAGCTGGAGGACTCTTCAGTCCAGGGTGAGAAACAACGCCCAAGTCCTTATAGGCTATACCAGTCTTACGAAAATCCTCAATTTTAGGGCACATTGCCCCAAAGTTGGGGCAACATGCCCTAGAGCGAGGACTCTGTGCCCCCATAAAAATCTATTGAACTGAACATCTGAAATATCTCTCCCGGGCACGGTACCACAACGCTGGAGCACTAGCGCTCATACGTTTGAGCATGCCTTAACGTTGGAGCACTGGGCCCGAAGATTGGGTATATGTGTATAGCTGGCTTATACTAACGGTATATGATAAACTGATATGATGGACACCAAACTCCAGAAAAACAACGTGAGCTTCTTTTATCTTTAAACAACTCGCTCTAAAATAAGAAACACTCTACTGGTCTGGAGGAAAATCATTCGCTTATAGCTTTTTATTTTCTGCATTATTATTGCTGCCCATTAGCATTTTTTTTTTTCGTTATTTCCGTTTCTAGTTCCTAGTTTCTTCCGTCCCTTATTTTTTTAATGTATTTCCTATAAATATGGACTGTGGATGAAAGTTAAGCCACATCCAAGGTGGTAGATTTGTGGTAAAAATACAAAATTTTTGTTATTTTCCTTACGAACAAAGTAATTAACAATCAGCAAGGGCTTCCCAATACACGCCCTTGTTCCCCCTTTTCAGGATTAGTTTTATCAATTTGTATACGTTTATGGTCAGATATAATAAATTATAAAAATATATGTAAAATAACTTACAAACGTCCATGAAAATCACATTTGTGTCGTCGACAAATCGAGAAAGTTACCAACGAACAGAAGTTTGCCAGATCAAAGAAGTAAAGGGACCTTCTGAACATCTATGAACAACAAATCACGGGTCACTGGTAATACCAAACAACTTTTTTTTAAATTAGCTTTTTGTCTTCAATAAGACATTTGTCAGGGTTGAGTGTCATTTAGCAGAAAGCGCAAAAACTTACGAACGAAAATAAGTTCGCCGGGTCGAACAACTAACAAGGGAGCTGCCCTTAAGAACAACTACAAACAACAAATCACGGGGTTAGCAATACAAACAGTTATTTTTGTCTTCAACAATGCTTTTGTTGCGGTTGACCGTCATTTGGAGGAAATCGAGAACACTTATACACGCAAAGAAGTTTGTCTGGGTGAAACAGACGGAACGACCTTAGTGAGCATCAAATCATGGGCCGTTCTCAATACCAACAACTGTACAACTACGAGAAAGAACGAACACTTTCTTTGGTGTTATTTTTCTGTCTCGAAAGAATGCAATCCGTTACAGAAGGCAACGCCACCTCTTATATAGTAGGATGTTTTAGTCATAAATAAATACTGAACGACTTATTATGGTCCTTTGGTTCCAAATACAGTCGAAGTAATGTGCATTCGTCTCATTTTTTTTTGCTTTTTTTTCTGAGAATTCCTTAGGCTAAAGCTTAAGTTGTAATTTCACTTCGGTGACATTTTGGCCTTTCTTGGCAAGAGTCTTCTTCAACCGTCAATAAAAGTTAGCAGACTACTTGCCGACGTACCACTAAAAAAAAAATTTGACGACTACTGGTTTATCACCCCTATAAGACTTTTTTTTTACGGCAAAAAAAACAGACAAAGTAGCAGAGCGAGGAGTCCAAGGTATATCTCACGTTACTGGCCCAGTAAAGATCTTCTTATGACCCACTCATGTGTAGTGGCAAACTGGACCAAGTAAACTAGCGACCAAAAGGAAGTGATAGTTCAATGGAACTACCAAACAGCCGACGCTGACCAACTAGGAAAATAAAGACATACAGAGGTACACACTGTAAATGAAATTTCAAGACAACTTGATACAACAAAAACGAAGTAGTATATGGTTCCGCTAGTCAAACTTTACCCACGGGAAACAAATATTTCAAACTTCTACGATAAGCTACTTTTCGCTGCTCGTCCCAGCAGGAAAATCGAGTTCCGAAACTACTTCCAGGTTTAGTTTAACAACCTGGCAAAAGGGAAGAAAAGGCACAAATTTCGTGAAGTAGTTCCAGACATCCAGAAAGTTTGAAATGTGGCAATCTCCTTAATAGGGACCCGTCATTTAGGACGTCATTTAAGACTCGACGGCACGAGCGGGATGTCGAGTGGGGCTCCGAGGACTGAGGCTAGGAAAAGACGGACCGAGGCTGAGGAACTAAGGGAAACCGTAGTTCCTTAATCCAGATATGCGAAATATTCCTTCATCCTAAGCTGACTGCGAATCATATTTGACTGCACTAAACCTATAGGTCGGATTTTTAGTTATTGGTCAGATGCAGACCTATTTTTTATATTATATTGTATTTTTTTTGCATTATTAGCATATTATATTGTATTTTTATTAGCATTACAGAAGAATAATTAAATAAGGTCTGATAAAATAAAATAAAAAAATTAAAAAAAATATGCTTAAGAATAAAATAGTAATAACATTTTTTTTTTTTATGATGGGGTGGCTTCCCCAGGGGCAAGGTGCAAGAAGGTAATTGGTTAGTTTTTATGTTTTGTTTTTTGAGAGGCAAGGTTGTGTCTGAGAGCAGGAGCAGTGACCACTCTGCGTATTATGTTTAAAATGCAATGATTGTGGTTCTCGGCGTCCAGAAATGGACTGAGTGTTTTGTTTATGTATGATTTATTTTGTATTTGTTAATAAACCCATTGAACTTGAACTTGAACTTTTCTACTCGCCAGCTCTGATGCATAGAGATAAATGAATTGAATTATTCTCGCGATACTTCGTCCCATCTTGGCAAGAGGGAGGGAACGGTGACGGTGACCGTTGTGTCGCTCCACCGGAATGAAATTATCCTGTGTCAAAAACACTTATCGGGAGAGTCATTTGGAGCTGCACATAGAATAGCTTCACCGTTCAGTAAAGCCAGCAAAGGCGATTTTGAAGACACCTAGCTTTGAGGGGGGCTGCGTTGATTCTGGGTCGGATTCAGCACAATTTCGCACAAGATAGCTTAGGCTACTAATCCATTTTTGCCTTTTCGGAGCATATTGATGATGATGATGATTTTATTAACGCACTTAAGGAGAGGAAATAGTGCAGTATAAACAAAAAAAAAGAGGAAAAAGTACACTGAGCTTTCAATAATGTAGTAAATGCACAAGATAAAAAAATAAACATTTAAAAGAAGAAAAAAAAAAGGGACTAATCGGGTCTAAAAAATCTTCTTCCTAGATGGAGTGCGGTGAAATGGTCAAGGGCAGAAACGTGAAGGTCCTGGGCAATTGAAGATAATTTTGCACAAGGGTCAGAGGGCAAAAAAGTTGCAGTTATACGGGAATTCCTATAACGTCGTATAACGTCGAGATGGGATAGATGGGATATTGGAGATGGGATAGTTTAATTCTGGTGGAGCGACGTGTCACCGTAATGGTGAGACATATTTCTCAGCTTCTTAATTTTGTCCATGTTTGCGAACAAAAGAAATGTCTTCCGTGCCTTTCGAGGTTCTGATCGGGGAATTTCAAACGTCTCCGACATGCTAAAACATCCACACATACACACAAGTCGTGTCCCAGACACTGTTTTACACAGCAGCGCATGTTGGTCGGTCGTCTGTGAGAAATCGTGCAAAAAAAATGAATAAAAACAAAAGAAACAAGTATTCTATAATGAAACACGAGATGATTAAGCACGGCAAGCGAAGTAGAAGCTTTCCAACTTCAAAACTAATTTCTCCGATACACAATCGATCCGGAGGCGATGGCACTGAACTCGTGAAGACTATTTGGAGATATGACATCTCGGATCAGCAGTGAGACCCGAGGTTAGCAAACGGATTATTACGCACTGTGTCAGCGACGATACTATTTACGATTTGGAAACGCAGTTCACGAATTCACCATAAGCGGAGCTAAGGGATTTAAATCAGAAGAAGTCTAGCTTTCACCTTCATCCAGATTGCGCCAACTCGGTTCGACCGTCGGATCACCTAGTCATGCAAGTGAATGGGCAAACAGAAAAACATTTAGCTGGTGTATGAATAAAAAGTATAAAAAATTGTCAGTTTCTATTTCTTTCAACAATGTGTTTTTGAGGTTTGTATTAAATTTCTGCCTAACAATCAGTATAAGCTTAAAGCTAAGCTAGTGTATGCTGCGTGACCCAATGAACAAATCATGAGCAGGCGAGATTTATCTTAGCTGTGAACAATTGTGGCAGGGTTTTACGACTATGCAGAAAGAAACTAAAAAACCGATAGATTCCTTTGACTGGTCTTAAGATTTAAGCGAAAAGAGCCGAGATAGGGCTGTCTAGTTACTCCTCACTTATTCACTTAAGGCGGCTTGAATACCCAATGAAAATGCGTTACTTCGTTGCTCCACTATTCACAAATAATCAATTTTCAAATAGTGAATTTCCCTGTCGAATTTGTGGTACCTCTATGTGCTTGTACGCTTGACCGATTTAGGAAAAATTAGTGTTAACGCAGTGAGCTACCGTCCGCAACTTGATCACATTCCACTGAAAAGCCTCATCTGTATTGAGATTAATTTTTTCTCCGTCATAGTACAATTTTGCGTTGCGGGGACAGCCGTAGATATTCTGACCGTCGTATTAGAGTAAATAGTGAAAAAGAAAATAACTTAGCTCAATTGAAATAATGCAGTTTTAAATGATACAAAAATAATTTAGCTTTTCAGTTAAACTTTAAGACTTTGCAGAAAGAATAGGTAGAAAATATTCACTGTTATTGAAGGACCTGTCTTACCTATAATACTAACGCAACCTACTTCCAGAATCACTCCATATATTTCCGAACCCGGAGACCTCAGTTCCGTACGGTACATTCTAACCCCTTTAACAAAACCACGCTGGTTTTTGTCACTTTCAGTGGTTTGCAACCTTCGACGTGTATCACGCTGTCGACGGTTGTCTGCGAGAAGTTTTCCATCAGAACAAGACCAAAGGTTTCGATGGGATCCCAAAAATTCAATATCTGATCCAGACAACAGGGTCTTGTCTTAGCTAGATCCAGTCTTCGCCAGACTCCTTGAACATTTTTACAATTAAAATTCAGAAACAGATTAAGGCAAAATAGCTAATCACCGTAGAAAACCAAGTTCAGATTTGGATTCAGCATGTGTGTTTACCCCTATCATATCTGTTTTGACGAAAACTTCCTGCCACTTCTGCTAATTTCCCGGTTCCGGCCGAACTCCAGAACTACTTGTCCGGCGAAAAAAGAAAGCTCAAACACGAAATCAGGGTATCTTCTTTCCCCAGTAATGAACATCTAATCAACTTCAAATAGAAATTTAGCTTATAACAAATTTTCCGATTCCAGCCGGATTCCGGTCGAACTATATGTCCGGGTAAAATATGATTGTCATACAGGGACTCAGCATCTCTTCCAATCAATTTCAATTTCAATTTCAATTTTTGTTTAATAATAAAAAAAAAACATCATTATACTTCCAGCCTCACCATAAGGCTCCCGCCTGGCAGTGGGTGAGGCTCACTTTTAATTCATAGCTTATTCATAGAATCAAATCAGACAAAGCAGAAGGAAAAGAAAACAAACTAAAGGAGAAAAAGAAGAAGGAAAAACTAACAAGAAAAAATCCACAGGTGTGCGAATGATCTTCCATCGAAAAAGGGATAAAAAAAAATAAAAAAAAAAATAAAAAAATAAATAAATAAATTTTATGTCTTTGCCAAAAAAAAGGACTTCGCCCGTGACTTGAAAGCAGATAAGCTCGGCGCAACCCTTATCTCTTCAGGTAGTGAATTCCACACCCCCGGTGCAAAGTGTTTAATAATAAAAGAAGCTCTCGTTGTTTTTCGGTGGGCACTCGCTAACTGTCGGGCATTTCGGGTAAGGTACTCGTGGAACTCCTGATTCTGCGAAAATAAATTCTTCTTACCCCTAAATCGCTTATCTAATCAACTAGAAATAAAACTTTAACTTCCAACAGTTTTCCGGTTTTGGCCGGATTCCGGACGAACTATACATGTCCGGGTAGAAACTTGTTTTCACATAAGTGTTCAGCATGTCTTCTTGCCCTAAATCGAACATCTAATCAACTCCAAATAAAACTTTTAATTTTGACAAACTTTCCGGTTTGGGCAGGATTCCGGTCGAAATACTTATCCGTCGAGAAAATAGTTTTCACCATCGTCTTCAGCATGTCTTCCTACCTCTAAATCGAACATCTAATCAACTTCAAATAAAACTTTTACTTTCAACAAACTTTCCGGTTTGGGCTGGATTTCGGGCGAAATACTTGTCCGTCGAGAAAATAGTTTTCACCATCGTCTTCAGCATGTCTTCCTATCCCTAAATCGAACATCTAATCAATTTCAAATAAAACTTTTACTTTCAACAAACTTTCCGGTTTGGGCCGGATTCCGGGCGAAATACTTGTCCGTCGAGAAAATAATTTTCACCATCGTCTTCAGCATGTCTTCCTACCCCTAAATCGAACATCTATTCAACTTCAAATAAAACTTTTACTTTCAACAAACTTTCCGGTTTTGGCCGGATTCCGGGCGAACTACTTGTCCGATGACAAAATGGTTTTCACCATCGTGTTCAGCATGTCTTCTTACCCCATAATCGACTATCACATTAGCTGTTTCAAAACATTTTGTTTGTCCCTTAATTTGAATCCCCTCCCCCACCCCTAAATGTAGAGCTACAAAGCCCATCTACGAACTTGACTGGTCCGACGACCCAACGAACCCTCACACCAAGTTTCATCAAAATATCTCATTCCCTTCGAGAGTTATCGTGCTTACAGACGGACGGACGGACGGACGGACAGACGGACAACTTTTGCGATGTCATAGGTATCCCTCCACTTACGTTTTGGGATCCCAAAAACTAGTTATGTAAATTTTGTACCTGTTTTTGTGTAAGTCAATGGGTCTAAGAAAAGGCTTAAAACAGCCAAAATCATGGGTTATTTGTTGAAAGCACAGCCTAGATTTGAAGTATTCAAATATTTTAAAATACTGTAAGTTGAATAGTAAATAGTGCGAGAGGTCCTTTAAGTGGTAACAGTTAATCCCACGTTTTCCGCACTATTAATTAAATTCAATCAGAATAAGGTGCAGTAGAAGATGCAGTGCCAAATTAGATGCATCTAACTATATAATTTGGTTGGAGTTTTTTGACGGAACAAACCCAGTAGGGTTTTTTACTTTACGATAATGTTGTTCCGTTTCTTCCGTCCCGTACGTTCCAAACTGGGACTCAAAGTGGCTGTAGTCCCAAAACAGGGACTAATTACGTCTCTGATCGACTGCGTTGACCTTGATCGACAAGCCTAGAGGCGTTCCCCGCACCGTTCCCCGAGGACTCCTCGGGGAATCGAAGGGAACGGCGAGAATAGAGGGAGTCACTCCACGCGGACTCCGCCTAGGAAAACAACGAGAACACGGGGAATGCTTCTAAAATGAATTTTGTAAGAATAAAAAAATATGCAGTTGACGAAGTTAGTCTGGATCCCCATTTTTTGTTTTGTTTATTTTGATTCTTTTTAATTATTTTTACATTGCACCAACACCAGAAAAAATTATTCCCCTCCGAATCTGAAAGGGAGTCCTTTTTGATGATGGTGATGATAGTCTGAGCATTCCCCGTCCGTGGCTACTCGCGATAATACGGGGAAAACAAAAACGCGGGGACTCCTCAAGTGGAGTCCTCGGGGAACGGCGAGAATACACCTTAGAATCGCTCGGCTCCACTGTAAATCTTGATGAAAGAAATTCACTGCTCGCCAGTGCCTATTTCCGTTCTTTCAAAGGCCTCAAACTGTTATTCCAGTCTCTGATTTGACGACTCGGGAACGGTCAATACCTTTCCTTTGATTGAGGGAGTATTCACTCTCCGCCACCCGGTGTACATTCAATCCCAGCACCTTTATGGCACATTCCATCACCGGCGCCCGGTGTGAACGGGTTTGGGTAGTAAGCATCCACTCGCCTGTGAAGAGCCGGTTTGTTGCTTATCGGCTTATTTGATCTAATAGCCACTCAAATAGCGTTAGAAACAACGCTGTCTAGTGGTTGTGGGGGAACTTCTCCCCACAACACGCTCCAAGAAACACTCCGAGACTTGACAAAAAGTCTGCTCGTCTATACAAGAACAAGGAAATCCACAAAAAAGTATAAAAATTTTACTCGCTCGGCTTGAGCTAACGGCTCGGGGGGCTCCCAACCCCCAAATCGCTAAATGGCTGGGTGTAAAATATAGTTGACTTCTAGATCCAAAGACTTCATCTAGCACACGGCCAAGGACGTATCCAGGGGGGGGTAGGGGGATGACCCCCCCCCCCCCCGAAAAATAAAAAAATAATAATTTGTATAGGCTTTTCCCTCGGATCTATGTCTGTTTTGTCCGACCCGCAAGCAGCCCCCCCCCCGAAAGGCACCCTCCCCCCCTTGAAATAAATTCCTGGATACGGGCCTGAACATGGCTCAAAACTGATAATTAATGGGGCTTCTCGCGATGGTACCACAAGTGACAATACGGCTACACGGGCTCAGACAACTTGAAACATTCAACCTGTGTAACTAACCTTACCAGAATTCACGAGTCCTTCAGAACAAGGACAACCCCGATGACTGTAAGCTTTTTCGTCGCCATTTCGATCTGTAGCTCGGTTTCGGAGACAGCTCACCTCGTTGTGTTGTTTACTGTTTAATCAAGAAGACAACTACGTAAAACTGACTTACCTAAAAAGTAAAATAAATATAATCAGATCACTTTCAAGAGTTAATTTTAGCCTTCCTCTCAGTGGTGAAATATCGAAATATTTTTTCAAACGAAGTCCCGGAAAATAGCTTTTGCGTTCGAAAAACTTTCCAACCTTGTAGAAGCTTGTACAGAGTCTACCATTACAAAATCACATAACAATGACCCAAGGCTGAATTTCGTAGCAAGACTCAAATCGTGAGGCAAAAAAACAACTCTTCGACAGTGCCGTTTCCCTATCACACTCGATGTCATTGCTAAAGCTGAGGTATGTAGGCTCTATCCCAGCTCTCAAAAAGCTCTCCCATTGGTCTCAGAGGATTCTTTTCGCTCTAGTTAATGGTCACGGGTAGAGGGTAGCCAAAGTGTGGCGGTCAGAAGAGAGTCTGCAGGTGGGGTTGTCGACAGTAATGAAAGTGAAATTGATCGTCTGGACGGTTAAAATACTAAAACGAGCCGGCAAGATAGAAGATATCGCGAATGTTCCCAAAATCTGCAAAGATCTACCATTGGTCGATCAGAAAGTTTGAATGTGAAGAAATACTACGAGCTGGTCGGAAATTGGTAGGCGTCTGGACTACCTGGACCTTGGACTTAAGGCCCATTCACAACGGGTTTTAGCTAAATACTCGATACCAGCCAATTCCGGAAATCGCTCTGAGACCGAGAATTAGCTGGGTTTCTGCCGTTCGCAATTGATCTTGGTGCCAGTTTCGGGTACCAGCTAGTCTCGTACCCAAGTTGAAATCAGTTCAACTTTCGAGGGTACTAGCCAATCAGATTATTTTAGGGAATATTGAGGAATATTCTGATTGGCTAGTTTCGAACAAAGCCCATAGATAAAATCACATTCACTCCTTGCTGTCTTGAAAACCGAAAGTGCATTTAGGTCAGTGTTGTTCGGTCTGGCGTGGTTCAGCGTTAGCCAATCGGAACATACCTGAGAATTCCCCTAAGTAATGTGATTGGCTAGTACCCTGAAAAGTTGAACTGATTTCAACTTGGGTGCGAGACTAGCTGGTACCCGAAACTGGCACCAGTATCGACTGCGAACGGCAGAAACCCAGCTAATTCTCGGTCTCAGAGCGATTTCCAGAACTGGCTGGTACCGTGTATTACTTAAAACCCGTTGTGAATGGGCCTTTAGCGGTTGGGTTTTGGTTTTGTTACAAAGTGTGGCCCGCCGTCAGGATGCGACAAGAGACGCGACAGGCATCTCACATTCTTGTGATACACAGAAACACGAAGAAAATAAAAACGAATGAAAACAATTCGACAAGATTAACTGTTTATACGTTGACATTCAGAACCAATGAATATACTACTGTTATTTTCCCCCAGATCATTCATTAAGCTAATAGATGGAATTTAGGATTACTGCCGTCCCGGAAGCGGAGAAAAGATTGGCAATATTCTCCTCCGTCTTGTATATCTTGAGGGACAAAAACTTGCTTACGAAAAAAAAACAGCGTAGTAGTAAAATAAAGACACAAAGCTACAAACCAAAGGTTAATCAAAATATGATATCGGAAGATTTAGACACGCTTTAAACCGGGTTAAAACCAAGATCCAATCGCTAAGTCCAAGGTCGGTGCTGGGTTCGTTGACTGACGTCTCCAAGGGTACTCCAAAGTCCCTCAACGAACCCGGCTTTGTATCTCTACTTTACTACTAAGCTGTTTTGCTTTTTGTAAGCAGGTAGCGGTAGTAGACAAATTACTACTATTTTGTCCCTCAAGATACACAATACATTGCCAATCTTTTCCTGGACGGCAGAAAGCCTAAATTCCGTCCATTGGCTTATAAATTCATCTAGGAAAAAATGACAGTGGCATATTCGTTAGTTTTGAATGTTAACTTATAAACAGTTAACCTTAGTTAACTGTTTTCATTCCTTTTTATCTTTTCCTTGCTTTAAATGTGTTTCTATGCACCACAAGAATGTGAGATGCCTGTCTCGTCCTGACGGTGGGCCACAGCAGAGTGGGTTTGTCTGAACCAATAGCCGAGGGGTTGTCCACTCTCTATCTGAGTGTACAGCAAGTGCTGTACAAGTGCGGTACTGGTGCCGACTGGTGTCAGCCGGTCGGCACCGGTTGCCAAGTGTTATAACATTAGAATGAGCATGTTCAGAAGCGTTTGAAACATGAATCGCCTAGACGGCGTCGGTGCTGACCGGTACCAGGAAAGGGCGTACAACAGCTGCCGGGGAGTGGGTAGCCCCTCGGCAAAAAGTTGACTTGGATTAGTACTGACAAGTCCTGGTATGGATACGGAATATTCCCTTTTGATCCCCTTTGAAGTGATAAAAACTGATTCCCTTCCGTCTTTTCTTGCGTAAGTTTCTTCCCCAAACGAACTTGATGTATAGGCCTACTGAATAGGCTACAAACTCATACTGTCTGATAATTCCGACGTTCACAAGAAAGTCCGATCTGATTTACTGTACTCACGTATAGCCACGTATGGTTTCACAGGTTAAAAGCTTCTCAGTTTCTACTAGCTATAAATCCGAATTTTGTCCTTTAGAAATAGCATACAAACAGGCTTCGAAAGCCTAAATCAATGTGCCCAACCAATGGCTACGGTAAGGTAAAATTTTATCGACAAATGTGAAGAAACCTCATGTTGGTTAGTGGCATAAACAAGTGCGCAAGCGCTCAGATGTGGAGTGAGAAAGAAAAATGTTTATCACATCTTCTACACAGAATCTGGTCCGCTTGTGTCGACGATGTATCTAGGAGTTGCGCTTGTTCTTCCCACCAAGTTTCATCCCGATCCCTCCACTCCAAGCGTTTCCCAAGATTTCCGATTCACCCCTCAAGCTTCCGCCAATGTCACCGGATCCGACCTGGATTTTAACTGGGCGGCCCCACGATGGTCGGATCGGGGAAACGACATTCTCAAGTCAATCTGTTTCGGCCTTCCAAGTTACATCGTCCTCGCACATTAGGAAGTACCGAGCTCGTGGGATCACTAAAAACTCGCCCCCCCCCCCAACTCCCCACAGTGACAGGATCCGTTCCGGTTATGTCATTCACCTATTTAGGACATGTGCTTGTTCTTCCTACCAAGTTTCATCTCGAACCCTCCACTTTAAGCGTTTTCCAAGATTTCCGGTTCCCCCCCTCTGACTCCCCCCAATATCAGCGGATCCGGTCTGGATTTGAAATGGGGCGTCTGAGACATGAGCTCTTTGTATGTAATAATTTTCCTTAAGATCAGATCACCAAGTTAAAAAATATCTGACTTTCCGGACCCCCCCCCCCCCAGATGGTCGGATCGGGGAAACGAATATTCTCAAGTCAACCTGTTCGGTTCCCTTACGGGCCTGCCAAGTTTCATCGTCCTAGCACACCAGGAAGTACCGAACTCGCGTGATCCCTAGAAATTTGTCCCCCCCCCCCCCCCCAACTCCCCCACAGTGAACGGATCCGGCCCGGTCGTGTCAATCACGTATCTAGGGCTCGTGCTTGTTCTTTCCAACAAGTTTCATCCTGATCTCTCCACTCTAAGCGTTCCCAAGATTTCCGGTTCCCCCCTCGAACTCCACCCCAATGTCACCGGATCCGGTCCGGATTTAAACTGGGACGTCTGAGACACGAGGTCTTTCTATATATCAAGTTTCATTGAGATCCGATCACCCGTTCGTAAGTTAAAAATACCTCATTTTTTCAGATTCCCCCTCCCTCCATACCCCCCACTAGTCCCCGACGCCGCGCCGAAAATCATTTCGGCGGCGGCGAGAGCGATTCTCATCGGCGGCGGCGCGCCGCCAGGCGCGCCGGAAATTTTTTGGCGGCGCGCCGCCGAATAAAAGTCGGCGGCGCGCCGGTTTTTGAACGGCGTCACGCCGATTTTTCTCCTGTTTTTCTCGAAATTTCCTTGATGGCTGCAAGGACTACCAGCGTATAAAGTTAATTGACACTTTTAAAGGACCTGTCTTACCTATAATACTAATGGAACCTACTTCCACAATCACTCCATATATTTCAAAACCCGGAGACCTCAATTTTGTACGGTACATTCTAACCCTCCCAACAAAACCACGCTAATTTTCTCACTTGTGGTGTTCTCACTTGCCGTGTTTTGCTACCTTCGAAGTGTATCACGCTGTCGATGGTTGTCTGCGAGAAGTTTTTCCATCAGAAAAGCCGGTTATGTAAATTGCTTCCCTGTTTTCGCTATAAGTCAGCGGGTCACGGAAAAGTCTTAAAAGAGCCAAAAATTATGGGTTATTTGTTGAAAGCAGAGCATAGTTTTAAAATATTCAAATATTTTAAGATACTGTAAGTTGAAGAGTAAATAGTGCGAGGGGTCCTTTAAGGCTTCGGATTTTTTCTTGTTATAGCTGTTCTAGATTTGACTGGTAGCCAACCTGCATACATGTAATCACGAAGTACTGAAAGCAACTTCGAATTAGAAACGTTTCCATCAAAACATGAGTATGTTACAGGTATGCACTTGAACCTCGGCTTCCCTAAAATAAAACTTAAGTCAACTTATTGCAAGATCTTGACAAGTTTAATTTGCAAAAGCAGGCCGTGCCATGGAAATAACTATTTCAGCATCTCCTTTACAATGCAATAATTGTCATGGATAAACCGGAGTTTGTTGACTCGGTGAGGGGCAAGCGTAGATCTTTTGGCACTAACGATCAGTCCAGTTGTGCTGAAAACCCTTTCCGCGGCTGCACTTGTTGCAGGCATGGCAAGAACTTGTATTGCATAAATAGCAACCCAATTTCTTCTCGGATTGTAAAACAACGTTACATCTCAGTGTGTCAAAGTCTCGACAGATGGACGTAGTGTTAGGTTTATGGTTTAGGATTGTAGAGTGATAAATTGATGATCGGTGGAACTATATTCTGTTTTGCGTAATGCCTATTCCTAATTCGGAACATGTAACTAAAATGGCGCCAGAGACTGTCGGCGGGCCGCCGCCGCCGGTGAAACGGCGGCGGCGACGGCGCGCCGAAGGTTAAGTGGCGGCGGGCCGCCGGGTACTTTTCGGCGGCGGGCCGCCGGGTACTTTTCGGCGGCGGGCCGCCGGTTTTCGGCGCGGCGTCGGGGACTACCCCCCACCCCTCTCAGATGGTCGGATCAGAGAAACGACTATTCTCAAGTCAATTTGTTCTGGTCCCTGACATGACTGCAAATTTTCATCGTCCTAGTACATCAGGAAGCACCTAACTCGCGGGATCACTAGAAACTCGGCCCCACCCCCCGCAACACCACCAAATTGAGCGGATTCGTTCCGGTTATGTCAATCACGTATCTAGGACTTGTGGTTATTCTTTCCACTAAGTTTCATCCCGATCTCTCCACTCTAAGCGTTTTCCAAGATTTCCGGTTTCCCCCTCCAACTCCCCCCAATGTCACCGGATCCGGTCTTGATTTAAACTGGAACGTCAGACACGAAGTTCTTCCATATATCAGGTTTCATTAAGATCCGATTACCTGTTCGTCAGTTAAAAATACCTTATTTTCCCAATTTTTTTCGGATTCCCGCTCACTCAACTCCCCCCCCCAGATGGTCGGATGGGGGAAGCGACTATTTCTAATTTAATCTGGTCCGGTCCCTGATATACCTGCCAAGTTTCATCGTCCTAGCTTATCTGGAAGTGCCCAAACTAGCAAAACCGGGACAGACAGACCGACTGACGGACAGAAATTGCGATCGCTATATGGCACTTGGCCGAAGGGCAAGTGCCATAACAAAAATTCTAACTTCGGACACTCTAACAGGTTAAAACGGATAATTAGCTATGATGCTTTCACAGTGATATTTCGGCCCTTCTTGACATGGGCCCTCGTCAGGCTGTTGCTGGACTTGAAGAAAGGAACCGGCTAGGACTTCGGAAGCCGGCTTATTCAACTCTAGCCAGCATTGTAGAGTGATATGTACCCAGACTGAGCCGAGAACCAAGGGCGAGTTTGCCGAGAACCAGAGACCGAGAGAACCAAGAACCAGAGACCAGAGAACCGAAGACCCGAGAAGCTGCGGCGAGTTCTCGGACGCAACGTAGCTCCTCCTCAAATGTCTCCCTTTTGCTTGCACGTGAACTCAGTTAAAGTAATTCCTACTTCTAGGACACTGGAATGCAGATCGAAGTTCCCGCTCCCGACATAACTCTTTGCATTTTTCTCATGTCGAAGGACCGGGACTAAACATGACACAAGAAGCCAGGTGTCGACGGAGGCACGCCGAAAAATCAGAACTATGCCATAGGTTCTATTCCTTGATGGCTTGATGCCATCCCTGTCTCATAAATTCAACAAATGTGTTCACCTCAATTTCAATGGGCGTGTGAAAAGTTTGGTCTTTCAAAATATTCAAATTCTTGCGAAAACAGAACTAATATGAGCATCCATGTCGGAATTTTAAAATGCTTCAGAGAAAATCAAATCACACGGTTGTTCATTCTAAAGGATAAAACAAAGGTAAGGAAAAACATACGGAAAGGCGGTGTCACACAGTTCAGCTTGAGTATGTTTAGCCAATGGCGTTTGAGCCTGCCACCCCGGTAGAAAGACATATATATAAATAACTTAAAACATTAAAAATAAGCGAGCCTTAATCATAATATCTTAATTGTGTTGCGAGAGCAACACTTTGGTTTTGTCCTCGTTTTTTTTTTTTTTTTTTTTTTTTTCCTATGACTCCGATTTCATTTTATTCCTGGTAACTGAGAAGGGTCTAACCTGTGCGGTTTTTACGGAAAGTGTGGACCTTAGGCCGGATTGATGAATATGACATTACGTTTTGGAAAGCTCCGTAGAACTCTTGCCTGGGGCCAATAAGGATGGTTTTTGCTTGTCATCGAGCCAGAGCCTACGGTTTGCGAAGTGAAGTGGAGTTGTATAGCCTATGTCAGAGAGGACTATCAGAAGTTGTGTAGCGAACCTTTCGTTTCATCAAAAGATGTTTCTGCTTTCGAGTGGAAAGCTCCGTTCTAGCACGCAAGCAGGCAGGCACCAGTTTCAAATTGAAGATGGACTAAAATCTACAAGTGTTAAATATATGCGGCAGTTACCCGGCCCCATAGCCAACATATCTTCTTTGAGTGATAAATAGAAAAATCTACAGAGACAAAAAAGTGGCTTTTTCCCACGGGTCCGAAAGTGCTGCCATCTATTGTTTCTGTCCATGTCTGCGACGATTTCAGCTGAGTTTTTAATTTTTTTTTTTTGCACTTTGGTTTGTGGTAGAGTAACGGTATCAGATGTGCCTCTTAAACTTTAAAAGTTCTCTCATTGCTAAAGAAACTAGAGCTTATCCTTTGCTCCTTTCTAAGTCGTGACGTTAGAAAGTTGGCCTACGGCAAAAAAGTCAACTTTTGAACTAAGACAGGTAGAATTTTTTTGTCGACGGCAATCGCTAGCCATTGATGAGCTGATCAAAGTATATGTCATCCATTTTTTGGTACAAAAATTCCTTCATGAGATACACCAGTTTGAAAATTTCAAAGGGGTTGACAACTTCATAGTAAGGTACATTGAAACCAAAAATAGGCGATACCAGTTATGATACATATAGGGGACTTTTAAGCAACAGTCGACTGTTAGCCCATAATCATCTTCGGTAATGAGGGGTTTGCAGCTTTTGCTAGTTGGTATACCTGTTGTTTCCGGTGAATTCGATGGTAAGAACAATTTGGTTCCCAATGGTAAGATATGCAAGGGACTTGTAAGTAATAATCGGCTGTTATGCTACAATCATCTTCTGCGATGATGGGTTTGCAGCTTTTGCTAGCTGGTGTACCCATTATTTGTTTCCGGTTAACTTAATGTATATCACGGGAGAGGGACTTGGTAAGTAGGAATCGGTTCACGAGGGGCTAGGAATTTCTGCAAATGGGTGCACATTGTATTCGATTTCTATAAATCTGACGGTAAGAAAGTTTGTGTCGATGGTCTATCAATGTAACCGAGGATTAACTGTTTACAAAACGGATACAAACGAAAATGTAAAGCAATGAGGTAGTTTCATAATAATTAATAGTGTCATCTATGGTATTTTAATCCTGAAAAGTTACGGATAGCTTTCTATTACCAACTAGATTATATAAGATATTGTTCCAAGTTTTCATCCGTCACGATGTCTACGATTGAAAAGGATAAAGTACAACTGACTGCAAAGTTAATTTAGTCCCTTCTTCCTATATTATTGTGTTGTTGTCTCTACAACGCTGAAGAATACCTTTTGATCATGTGATTAATTTTTTTAGAACATCCCGTTTAAAAAGCTTATGCTATAATCATCTTCAGCGAAGAGGGGCTTGCAACTTTTGATAGCTGGTATATCCATTATTTGTTTCCGGTGAATTTGATGTCAATCACGGGAGAGGGACTTGTAAGTAAGAATCGGTTCACGAGGGGCTAGAAATTTTTGAAAATTGGTGCACATTGTATTCGATTTCTGTACATATGACAGTAAGAAAGTTTGTATCGATGGTCTATCGCTATAACCTAGGATTAACTGTTTACGCAACGGGTACAAACGATACGGTAATGTAAAACAATAAGGTAATTTTGTAATAATTAATAGTGTCATCTATGGTATTTTAATCCTGAAAAGTTACGGATAGCTTTATAATATCAACTAGATTATATAAGATATTGTTCCAAGTTTTCATCCGTCACGATATCTACGATTGAAAAGGATAAAGTTCAACTTCGACGGCAATCGATAGCCGCTAATGAGCTGATCAAAGTATATGACATCCATTTTTTTGTAAAAAAAAATCCTTTATGAGATATACCAGTTTGAAAGTTTCAAGGGGTTGACAACTTCAGTAGTAAGGTACACACTGAAACCAAAAATAGGCGATACCAGTTGTGAGACATTTAGGGGACTTGTACGCGACAGGCGACTGTCAGCTCATAATCATCTTCGGCAATGAGGGGTTTGCAGCTCTCGCTAGTTGGCGTACCTGTCATTTGACGAACAATTTGGTTCCCAAATGTAAAACATGCAAGGGACTTGTAAGTAATAATCGGCTGTTATGCTACACAAATCTTCAGCGATGAGGGGTTTGCAACTTTTGCTAGTCGGTGTACCCATTATTTTTATCCGGTGAACTTGATGTCTATCACGGGAAAGGGACTTGTCAGTAGAATCGGTGCACGAGGGGCTAGAAATTTGTTCAAATTGTTGCACATTGTATTCGATTTATATAAATCTGACGGTAAGAAAGTTTGTATCGTTGGTCTATCGCTGTAACCTAGGATTACTGTTAACGCAACGGGTACAAACGATACTGTAATGTAAAACAAGGTAGTTTCGTAATAATTAATAGTGTCATCTATGGTATTTTAATCCTAAAAAGTTAAAGATAGCTTTATAATACCAAGTAGATTATATAGGATATTATTCCAAGTTTTCATCCGTCACGATGTCTACGATTGAAAAGGATAAAGTTCAACTGACTGCAAAGTCAATTTAGTCCCTTTTTCCGATATGCTTTTGTTGTGGTTAGGGCAATCGATAGCCCTTGAAGAGCTGATCAAAATATATGCCATCCATTTTTTTGAACAAAAATCCTTCATGAGATAAACCAGTTTGAAAGTTTCAAGGGGTTGACAACTTCAGGAGTAAGGTACACACTGAAACCAAAAATAGGCGATACCAGTTATGAGACATGTAAGGGACTTGTAAGCAACAGTCGACTGTAAGCAACAGTCGACTGTTAGCTCATAATCATCTTCAGCAACTAGGAGTTTAAAGCTTTTGCTAGTTGGTATACCTGTTATTTGTCTCAGGATATGTATTCGATGGTAAGAACAATTTTGTTCCCAATTGTAAGACATGCATGGGACTTGTAAGTAATAATCGGCTTTTATGCTATAATCATCTTCAGCGATGAGGGGTTTGCAACTTTTGATAGCTGGTGTATCCATTATTTGTTTCCGGTGAATTTGATGTCAATCACGGGAGACGGACTTGTAAGTAAGATCGGTTCACGAGGGGCTAGAAATTTTTGAAAATTGGTGCACATTCTATTCGATTTCTGTAAATATGACAGCAAGAAAGTTCGTATCGATGGTCTATCGCTATAACCTAGGATTAACTGTTTACGCAACGGGTACAAACGATACGGTAATGTAAAACAATAAGGTAGATGTGTAATAATTAATAGTGTCATCTATGGTATTTTAATCCTGAAACGTTACGGATAGCCTTCTTCCGATATTGTTTTGTTGTTGGTTTTACAACGCTAAAGAACAGCTTTTGATTATGTGATTATTCTTTTTAGAACATACCGTTTTAAAAGCTTCGATAAGTTGACAATTTCAGCATTTAACCGACAGCGAAGAAACAAAACCAAAGTGTTGCTCTCGCAACACTTTAGTCGGCGAAGCCGGACAAAGGTTGCCGCAACACTTCACGTTGCCCGGGCAACGTAGGTCTAGTGTTGGATCTGCATTTTGCGTAGATCCGGGCGCGGTTGACGTTCAAATACGTGCGCATGTTACGCTTGGATTTCCCAATGTGTAAATGCACCATAACTCGAAGAGCTCAGGATATGAAGCAGACAATCAAAAGTGGAAGAACAATATTTAGCTGGAGTACGCAAAAAGTAATCTTACATCCGTTCTCAATCCTAGGACAGCAAACTGACGAACAATCCACCACCACCCTAACGCTGCCCTAACGTCACCACACCAACTTTTGCATCTACCATGTCTGGCTCTTTCGAAAAGGATAAACTCATTTAGCTCAAAATAATGGAACAGAAAATGCTACGGGTGATTTGGGTAATTTCATGAGACTGGTACTGGTACCGTGTCGGGTTCAACAAGGCATTCAAATTTGCTTAAACCGTTTCCAGCATCAAGTACCGCCTGTCGGCTCTACTCGTTGTTACTCATTGTTACGAATTAACTCAACAATCAATAAAATTGTACGTTGCCGTTTACTCAGTTAATTTAATCATCCTATCCCTTGTTTCATTCGGGTATTTTGTTGATTTCAAATTATTTAGATGTCGTTACCTATTATTGTGTGTTTATTTCTTTTCTTTTCGTCGCCAATTATTTAGCTTTTGCTATTGTGGCAATTTTTCAATAAATCTTAAACCTTAACTGTACCGTGTTCTTCAAAACTTTGCTAACTACATTTTCATAATTTGTGGGTCCAGTTTTGTGTATGCCATCTGCATGAAGACAGTAGGAACTCAGAAAGTTAAAGCCAATCTACCTGTTAAATAGTGCTCATGTCATCATATAATACTTAGCACAATTTAACAGAATACCAAGTCAGCTATGTTCTTTCCAATGGTATAGTTAACTCAGTTTTCAAAATTCTTTCAGTTAGCACAGTTTTGAAGAACACAGTGCAATTATGAGCGTGTTCCACCCTACTTACCGTAGTTACTACACGTGACGTCACGAATTCTGGCTTTTTGCCGTCAAGGCTGGAACGATTTTTCTATTTTCCAGCAGGATCTCACGCCAGGGGCGAATCCGACCAATCACGTTACAGAGATGCGTAGTAACTACGCTTACTACGCTCCCGAGCATGTTAAGCAAATAGTAACTATTAGTTACTATTCCGACAAGGTTGGAACGGTCAGCGTAGTAACTTTTCGTGAGGATGGAACGGAAATAGTAACTAATAGTAACTATTGTTAGAAGGGTGGAACACGCTCTATATCTCAGCAAACGCTAGCACGCTCTGTGATACCACAAAAATCCGGCAGTAAAGTTTCCTAGTCGCTCCCAACCGAAGTTCGAATTTCAGCACGGCAAGGACTCCATTTTACATGCCCTGCGGATTTTTATTTAAAGTGGATTCCCTAATTCTCTTTCTTCCCTAGGAGGTATGCAAAATTTCGGGAAGTTGAAATAAATGCCCGTAATTTCTACGAGATCCGCCGTGGCACTTATATTACTTGCCTCTTCTCCCGTTCTGTCACTGTCTGGAAATAAGCCCCGTGAAATGAAAACAAAGAGAAAGAATCTTTCGAGGGTCGGATGGCCTAACATAAGGAAGTATCTGTAGGACAGAATGGAAATTCTTCGCGTGACATCGAAATTTGAAAGCAACCGAGTTTCATAGGACTCTTCGTACTGCTTCCACGTATGTCCTTAGCGACATTTGCCAGGTTTCGAAGTTTCGAGGCCAGACAGGTTTCGAGGCTAGCCTGGTGCTTGCTTTTCCGTTCGACAATTTTCGAGGCAGATCAGGCTCCCGCTTAGGTCTATGGCTTCCGAGGTACTCATTTATCAGAAATACAAGTTATGCAAGTTTGTCCGTAGTTTTCATCAACGCCAAAGGGGCCGAATGAGGCTAAAAACAGCCGGGAGGTGTTCGCAATCTTGAGAAAAACGGCAGTTTCAAAGGAATAAAGCCGCTTCACATTGTGCCTTTCACACTAAGCACCGAAACCTCTGCGTTGGAAGCGGTGACGGTAACGCAACACATTAATCAAATCAAACGCAATGCAACAATAGAACCGTTTCTTGACTAAAGTTATATTCTTGAGCTGCGTCGACGGGTACCATTCTGAAGAAAACTGGGGAATAACTTAGTCACGCCAAAGAAAAGCTTACTAATGGTGAAAGAAACGAAAATTCAGCAGAAGAAACCAAGAAAGGAAAACGTAAATATGCATCCAGCATGAAAGCTTCTCGCGCATGTGTGAAAGATACGCTACGCAACCTGTGCGCGACTCAAGGTAAACGCATCGCAATGACGCGTCAATAGTTTTCGGAAATAGGCTTATTGCTCACGTTAGCACCTCAGCTGACATCTGGTGGTACGTATCCGATACTTCAGTTTTCGGAACGCTAAATCCGTAACTCACGTTATCCACTCTTCGACGGCAGTATTCTCAAGAAACACCCTTGTACAGTGTGTACACTTTACTTACTTTATTCTTTCCAATCCAATCCAAAAAAAAACCTACCCTGTGGCTCTTTTTCAAATTTCACGCTTAACAGTCCAAGTATGTGACGCTAAAGATAGCGTTTTTCGCTCAGAGTGCACTTTTTCGAACGCTAAATTTTCCCCTTATTTGTCATCAGCATCATCACTTTAGCGTGAGCTACAACTTTAGCGTACGGTATTTAGGTCTCATGCAAGTTTCCGAAAACTCTCTAATGTGAAAGCGGCTTACCGCATGTTAGAATACAAGAACAGAAACTATCCCTACTGTGACTTGTGCTTGAAAGATGGAACATTAAACTTATAGCGACCTGAATACGACTCATACTACGGGTCTCGAACAGCCTGTAGCCTACACTGTGTATTCGATAGGCTACAAGCTAAGCCGCGGTTGTTCCATTTACTACCTAAAAACACATAGATAATCTACGCATTTTCTCAATTTTCGAAACATGCCAAGAGGACACTAAGGACAATGCACTGCAATATATGTTTTTGGTTGATTCGGGAGCATGATACATCATTTTGTGTGCAATGGAATAAAATTCTTGTTTTGCTTTGGTAGTGTGATGGAGTAGCCAACCCCGCGCAATACGTGATCTGGTTCGTGATTGGTTCAGGACCTCACTCAGAGAACCGGAGAACTTTTGTACTTTTTGTCAGATGTTGTTAAGCCATTGAGCAGTAAGCTTGCCTTTTATAGACTATTTTCACTGGGAGTTATAGGCTAAGCTTTCACAGGTAGCCTACCTGGTTTCACCCTCCAATTACTTTTTCAGTTTATTTGGTTGTGTTGTCTAACAGGACATTCTCGTTACTAGAGCGTTTGCTGTGCTACTGACAGGTTTTATATTAGTTGCGTTTTTGCTGATACCGTGATATATGTTACCACGGTAACTGGATCTGCAATTAGTCGTTTTTGCAGTTATCGTGGTATCTGATACACGGTGCTCTACAAAATCGACTATCACCCCAAAAGCAAAGCAGATATACAGTTAAATCACTAAGTGCTAAACTTCTTTCTCACCAATCTGACAAAATTCGATGAAAGTGAGATGACTTTTCAGATACCACGACCAGTTACCACGGTGGGACCGTAGTATCTGAATCTCTGATACCACGATAACCGGCCAGATACCACGATAACTGCAAAAACGACTTTTGACCGTGGTATCAGATACCACGACAACTGCAAAAACGACTTTAGACAGTGGTACGACTTTAGACAGTGGTATCAGATACCATGGTATCTGCAAAAACGCAACTATTGTGTTTGCTAAGACTATTCTGCTACTATCCAAGAATCCGGGAAGGTTCATCTGTTCGGAAATGACGAAAATAACGTATTTACTCTAGGTTTTTTCCCGAAAATTTTCTGTAATTATCCAAAAATGATCATGGGCTCAAGGGGATCATGAAAATATAGGTTTTGCGTAAAAGTATTTTTTGTACTTTGCGGTTTAAGATGGATGGTCGGATCTGGGAAGTGACAATTTCTAAGCAAATCTGGTCAAGAATCTAATGTTCAAGCCAATTTTCGTCGTCCTAGCACATCTGGAAGTAGCCTACCTTAAACTGCGATCACCGGAATTCAAGACCCCCCTCCAACTCCCCCAGACTCACCGAATCCCGGTCCGGTTCAATCACTGATGTATCTAGGTCTTACGCTTGTTCTTCCACCAAAGTCTTATCCCAATCGTTATATTCCAAGCGTTTCACAAAATTTCCGCTCCCCCCCCCCGACTCCCCCACATTGATCGGATCCTGTCCTCACTTGAAATGGGACATCTGAGATACGAGGTCTTTCCAAATATCAAGTTTCATTAAGATCCGATTCCCCGTTCAAAAGTTAGAAATACGTCAATATTCTGGATTCCCCCTCCTCCACTCTCCCCACGGTAGTTGGATCGGAAAATGACTACAGTGTAAGCATCTTAAGTCAGGATCACCAGAATTCCGGAACCCTCCCTCCAACTCCCCCCATAGTGCTCGAATCCGGTCCGGTCTTGTCAACTATGTACCTAGGGCTTGTGCTTGTTCTTCCCACCAAGTTTCATCCCGATCCATACACCCTGAATATGACACACGATTTCCGGTTCCCCCCTCCAACTCCCCTCGAAGTCACCGGATCCATTCCGGACGTGAAGTGTGCCATCTGAGACACGAGGTCTTTCTAAAGTTTCACCAAGATCGGAATCCCGGTTCAAAAGTTAAAAATACGTCAATATTCCAGATTCCCCCTCTCTCACTCCCCCCATGGTGGTTGAATCGAGGAAGTGATTATTTCCAAGTTAGTTTGGTAGGGTACCTAATATGCCTGCCAAGTTTCATCGTCCTAGCTCATCTGGAAGTTTCCTAACTCGAGATTAGTGGCCTGACAGACCGACCGACAGACCGAAAAGTGATCGGTATATGGCACTTGAGCGGAGCTGCAAGTGCCGTAAAAAAGTGTTTTTGTGATTTATCATTCATTGCCGCCGAGGCCAGTATAGACAAACTAACTTACTTTAAACGCTTCATGATGAAAGCTCGGGTCATTCTCAACATAACTGCTATTTATTCATTTGCTTCAGTATTGCCATAATTATACATAGGGATACTGAGGTGTAGAAAGACTCTTGGAAAGACTTCGACAACATTACGACGCCAAATACCACAAGCTGGAGCCATGAAACCGACTAAACCCCCATTCATATTTCGCACGGCTCCCCAATATTAGCGAGTTCTACTGGATCAGAAGAACCGGAGCATTTATGTTTCTTCCTACCGGCCTGTAAGAGTGGTAATTTGAAAAGAAATCTCTAGAAGACGTGAGACGAAAACCAGATCTCATCCAACTCTCTCATCTTTCAAAATCCCACACCAAATCCTTATTGAACTGAAATTTTTTGTGAAAGGACATAAGTGACATTTCTAGGGATGCTGGACTCCTAGCAAACTGAAAAAAAAATGTCAAAAATAGGATAGTCAGATGTCGGTCTAAATCCAGAAAGAAAAGTGCTGAAGACGGACTGGAGTCGAGAAATGGGGCGGGCTCTGTTCTTCCTATAGCAAGTCGTATAAATTCCAAGTGTGTCTTTTGTAAAGTGCAAAACCTCGATTTTTGACCCCCCTTCGATTCTGAATCCCCCTCCCAATACAAATGTGCGGCTATGAGACCCATCTACGAACCTGACCTGCCCTTTACCCTTGACCTACCCCTTGCCCTAAGAATCCTGAAAACAAGACAAGATATCATGACAAGATCGTTTTCCAGCTTGAGCCAAAAGAGGAACCTTGCCAAGAAGGGCCGAAATAAAGCTCTATTGAAAGGTAGCAGAGGTAGCCTAACCGTTTTGCATAGTCAAATAATCGTTGAAAAAATCATCTCAGCCCCTATGAGAGTTATCGTACTAACAGACGGAAGGACATACTTTCCTAACTCATACGTATCCCGCCACCAACTTTTGGGGTTCTAGAAACAAGAATAAGCTACTGTAAAGAGGACTGGAAAAAAGGCAACAGAGAAATGTGAAGGCGATCGACCCCCTGGCCCCTCTCTTGACACGGGAAAAATACGGCGAAGACCTCACGGCAAGGAATTGTCACAATTTTCTCCTAGCTAGCGAGGTCCTTAGGGGATCTTTTTACACCTCCGGAATCAAATATTCCCCAGAAAAGAAAGTTGCAAAAAAGAAGCGCACACGACTGGAGAAACAAATAGGGGCGAACAACTCCGAACTCAGTAATTACGTTGTCCATCGCAACCAGGGTTGCCACATCAAAAACATTTACGGAGTGACTTTGGGCCGAAAACAGAGAGAGAACTGGTAGTGAGAATTTATTTTCACGAGAAACGTGAAATGGTCACTTTTGGCCAGAATACTCTCTGCAAAAAAGAAGTATCTTAATTTTATTATCACAAAAAAACGTGAAATAAATAGTCGCTTCTTGTCGGAATCACGGCTGCGAATATGACAGATTTAGACGTAATGTGAAATAAAGTGATATTTATGCCCTACATAGGGCATCATATCATAGGACAAGAGTCACAAAACAAAATAGAGTGACAATTCACACTATTGTGCGACATGCGTAACCCTGATCACAACACGACGAACTTGTATGGAATAACAATACATACAGTATGGATTTTACAAGGTCAGTGGATCTCTCTGATCTTTTGCATTTAAATCACCAAGGAACTAATTTTGTATCTTTCCGCAAATTTCGAGATTTAGCCTACATTTGGTCTTTAACTTATCTTCGCATGAGAGCCGCTGGTTAACACACACAAACGATATTCAAGTAAACCAAATAGAGGGCTTCCTGTCGGTCTGATCGCTTTATTGAGTTTCTTAGTCGGGATTTTCAAAAATGTAGGATCAAGCGATCGATTTCTAAAACTAAATATTTTCACAATAAGCAGCTGACCACAACTCGTTCGTTTCTGTTTGCCTGACAAAAAAAAAACTGTTGGGGAAGTCAGTGACGGCATACATTCCAAAATTGGCGACATGAGCGGTTCGAATTATTTTCCACTAATTTCCTTTTCGTTTTCAATTTTCATTTGAGTAAATAGTTAATTTAGGCATCTGGCTTTCGGAAGTAAATTCTGGGACCTTCGGCGTCACTGGCTTCCATTTTCTCTCCAGTCCCGAAAACAATAGCAGGATTCTTAGAACTGATCCTTCACAGAAATCGAGGGTTCTAGAGTAGGCCTATTTACTTGTCCCTTACTCTTCTTTACGTTCGTTACTTTACATAAGTTTATTTTATTCTGCCCTTTCATCTCATTTCATATTTTTCATGGCCGAAAACAAGAAATTACGACGGAATACCAGTTTTCCGGATCAGAGGTGTGTCAACTCAGAATCCTGAGCCTGACGATGTCCAAGCAAACTCCCTCCCCACGCACTGCACGCACACGGTACCAGCAAGAACAAATAATCAGATAGAACCTCCGTCTCCCTATCTTTGTACTATGACTATGCGGAGTGGGTTATTTCCCCGTACCTTTTCCGCTGTGAACGAGTGGAAGTTAGTTGCTTCGCGCCACATCACGTTCCGTTACCTCTACAATTAGCTACATCGCTGTAATACCACCTCGAGGAAAAGTAGAAGACAAAGCTGATAGGTTTTTCGATGCGCTCAAGAGCGGGTTAGCGCGCGGAGTACGCCTCCTGTGTTTTCTTTCTCTGCGATGAGCAACGGCGAAGACGGAAGAAGAGCAAACCGGTAAAAAAGCTACAGTAAATACCTCTAAGTCCGCTCAGTTTTCTCGGGGTATTCGTAGTCGCTGTATGGTACCAAAGACAGAGGTTCTATCTGACTATTTTTTCTTGGTACCAGGCAGTTCCGGCTTTAACTTTCAGTTCCGTAAATAATGGTCGTCGATCAGATAGGATTTTACATTAGGGGTTATGTTAACCCATATATTTCAGAAGCAGCATAAAGAAGGAACCATGGGACGCACTGATCATGTCGTTAAGTATTAATTACTGGACGTCGTAACGCGAGAAGCATATTCTCAGACACGTATTTTTATTACTGGAAATTTCAAATATTTTCGGAAATTACGCTAGCTCATATCACAATAGCAGACTGGCAAATTGGGATAATCCCGAGGGGTTGCCCTCTCTCGACTTTGATGTACATCAAGTGGACGGTGCCAGCACTTGTTGCCACGTGTTAGAACAACAAAATCAGCATGTTTAGAAGCGTTTGAAAATTTATGGTGTCGGTGCCGTGCCGTGGGTCGGTGCCGTGCCGGGGAGTGCTTAACCCCTCGGGTTTTCCTTGTTCTCTCCCAGTTTGTTAGCGACCACGCGAAATTTAAAATCAGTACCAAAACCTTGACATTCTAGTCTTAATCAAGTCTTCAGCTTCTGCCTGATACAAACCAACCAATTCTTGTCGGTCACCGTCCATACCAGCTAACGAGCATGAAATATTCTTTATTTATTTTAATTTATTATCACATTTAGCGTAGCAACCAATTTCAACCAAGCACAAGTGGAACAACGGAACAGCAGATTGCGATCAAACATAGGATACACCGAGTATTTTTCCGACAAATGCAAAAAAACACCGCTAGATCGCATCCGTTTCCTTAACTGTTCTCTTGAACTAGTTTTATAGGAGTTCATTTTGTGTTAACAAATAAACCCAGATTGTTTCGCTTATTTTGATTGCTTGTGACAAATGGTAAACAAGACCAAAGGTTTCGATGGGACCTCAAAAATCTAATATTTGATCCAGACAATTTGCACAATACAATTGACAATTGCAATACTTGTCTGGAATTCCGTTTCAACCGGATTCCGAACGAACCATATGTCCCGGAAGAAAAAAAAAGATTGTCATATACAGATTCAGCGTCTCTTCTTACCCCTTAATCTGTCATCTAATCAACTTCAAATAAAACTTTTGCTTTTAACAGACTTTCCGGTTTTGTCCGGATTCCGGGCTAACTACTTGTCCAGCAAAAAAAATAGTTTTCACCATCGTCTTCAGCCTGTCTTTTTACCCCTAAACCGAATAACTAATCTACTTCAAAGAAAACTTTTACTTTTAACAAACTTTCCGGTTTGGGCCGGATTCCGGGCGAACTACTTGTCCAATGACAAAATGGTTTTCCCCACAGTGTTCAGCATGTCTTCTTACCCCACAGTCGACTATCACATTAACTGTTTACAAATATTTCTTTTCCCCTTAACTTCAACCCCCTCCCCCACCCCTAAATGTAGGGCTACAGAGACCATCTACGAACTCGTCCTTACTGTTGACCCAAAGAATCCTCACGCCAAGTTTTATCAAAATATCTCATTCTTTTCGAGAGTTACAGTGCGCACAGACGGGCGGACAAGATTGACAACTTTTGTGATGTCATAGGCATCCCGCCAATTACGTTTTGGGATCCCAAAAACAGATGCATCCGAGGGGTTACTCGCTCCACCCAACCGGTTTACACTTCGGCGAGGCACGCGCCACTTGGTGTATATCGTTTTTGGAACTGACCAACCCCTCAGATGCAGCAGAAGAATTTCCAAGTCAATACCTGTTCGAAAAATTTCAAGTCAACAATCCTTCATCTGGATTGATCTGAGAATAATACCATCGGCGGCTATTTAAAAAGATCAGCCTCCTAAGTGGAAGAGATTCTAATTGCGCGGCCGGAGTGCGAAAACGTCACTACGAGAGCCAATGAAAAGATAAAATCTCACAAAAGTCAATATACTAATTCAGTGCACACATACACATGAAGCTAGCTTTTCAGTTAAACTTTGACGAGTCTCCTTCCTCTTCATTCTCCCACTACCTCGTTAGTGTTTTCTCGCAAGTCGACAACTAAAGACAAATAAGGCGTCGAAAGTCTCCGGAGAAAAGCCACGGGATCTATAAACAAGCTTTGTGATCCAACTACAAAATCAAATTTTCCCTGTGTTTCGTCTAATGACTTGGTAAGGCCGGGGAGGAACTGGAGTGTCAAGCATCAGTTATTGCTCATTCTAGCGTCAAGGAGGGATCTTGTTTCCGGGTAAATCGGTTGCTCCGACGTTTGAACATCGAACCAAAGTAGCCCCCGGAAATTAATGAAGAAACTGTCTTTAAAGCACAGCTCTCACTAGAAATGATCTTTTTACGATGAAATGGCCGAAGAATACTGTTCTCAAAGATATCATTATTTTCCAAGCGAAATTACAGATTGTCTTGTTAGCACTTTTTGACTCTATACAGTCTTCACGCTCTCCGACGCAGAATATTTGAAAAATTACCGCGCAGTGGTTTAAAACTGGGAAAACCATGCAAAGTAAAAGAAGTACAAAACAGAACACAGACCTAATGGTCTGTCATGTCTCCCAAAATGAAAACATTACTTCATAGCATCTGATATTCTTATGTGTAAAAGAGTTGTCGGCGGACCTTGAAGCTTTTGGCGAAGTTTGCGTGGGGTGACGGGTAAAACTTGGCAGGGCCAGAATAGCGCTAAGAAGCCGTGAGTTCAAAACGAAAGAACGCCGAAAAACACGGATTTCACAATCTTCTAATTTGGTTTGAGAGCTAGGGAAAATAAAGAAAGCAAGACAAGCAAGAGGGGTCCTTTAAATAGATTCCCAATGCCTAGATCGGATTTCCAGATTTTGTCCGGGTCCAGAAACTCAGCCACAGTTTGGATTAAAACTGGTTTGATATTTTTTGGCCGAATATACGAATCCAGCAAATATTTAACAACAACAAACTTTTTTCTCGCAAAAGAGGATACAACGAAGAAACTTGTTATGTATTGCTGTTGGATAACTCAGTTGGAACGTCTGTCTGGATGATATTCTGTCTTGTCGGAAAAAGAAATCCGGGCAGGAAGATCCAGGCTTTTCTGAAGTAGCAGTCTCAACTTGCAACTGTAATTCTTGATAGATTTAATTTCTTACCGGAAAAGAATCCAGTGCAGTAAGGCACAGGCCAGACTTTTCCGAAGTAACAATTCTAAAGGTGCAACTGTTATTTTATTTTTTTATTTTTTTTCAGACAGACTTTTCCGAATTAACAGATTTCCGAGCTTGCAACTGATCTACTGATATCATTTCCTACCGGAAAAAGAAATCCAAGATGCGAGAACCCGGCTTTTCCGAAAAGCTGATATTCTAAAGATATTCTTAAAGATATCATTTCTTACCGGAAAAACCTACAGGAGGCGAGACCCAGGCTTTTCCGGAGTACCGGATTTCCGAACGTGCAATTGTTGTATACACGCAATCTGGAATTAAGAATTTCCCGGCGCGGGTTCGGGAGCTAGCAGCAACGGACAATTAAAGTGGAAAAGGTCGAAAAGTAGTCTGCGGGGAATAAGCAATAGACACATGACACATATTACATTCCACCAGATAGCCACATAAGAAAGGACGGCACGCTCCCCCAGCAAATGGGGATAGTCCGGCCGGGATTGTTCAAATCAAGGAAGATCCCCAGAAAGATCCGTCTAGACACAGAAAGGACGGCGGACGCTCAACTTGTTAACTAGCAAGAGCGACAGACGGTGACGGTCCATTTGTGCCGAATCTGTACGGCTTGATTCCCTGAGCTTGATTTCGAAGCCACGCCTTAACGTCTATGGCAAGCTAGGAAAATATGAAGATAATTCGATTCTAGGACTGGTCTGAACTCTCAACAGCGCTGAAACTGTCAAACAGACCATATTAGTATTTTCGAATCCAACCTTCCCACCGGATCCAGCTTACGGTGCCAATACACGATGAATTTACCGACTGGACTGTCTCCCCTTTCATCATAGAGTTAAAAAATGTCCAAAATTCTACACGAAATCGATCCTGTTGCCCAGGATCCTGCAGGAGTTACATACCGCGAGGACCTGACCCTGATCACCTACCCTTAGCATTAAAGGATCATATACATGGCGGGTACTTTTCCCCGGAGACGAAAGGGGAAAGTGTTCACACGGTACCCGGGTATTTTTCCTGGCCCGTTCTGTCCTGGAGCAATAGGTTCCAAGGTTGTAAAACTCAGGGATATCTCTCTACAGCGGACACCAGCATGCGTCCATTTAGATGGGAACCCGTCACTACGCCCACCCGTCATTTCGCCCACCCGTCACTTCGCCTAAAAAATCCGTCAGTTATCACTTCTTACATGTGTATAACCGACATATTCTTGCACGTCTCTACAATGATGTGGCTCTGCCACATGTTATAGCTTCGGCACCGCTTTGGCATATAATGCTACAATCCCAACGTCAAAATATTAGATCATATTATTATCATTATGCCAAGTATCTGTTGAGTCTCCCCCATGGGCAAAGAATAAAAAATCAGTACAAAATACCATCATGCCGATCCTCTGACTGGGATTGAGGCAAGAATAAAGAAGTTTGGAAGTTCATTAAATAGATCCCTCACTTTATACGACTCATTTTTGTATTTTCTTACATTGTTGTTGTACTAAAATGCTGTATTGCGTGTTGTTGTTTTTTCTCTTCCTTTTTTATTTTGTTTACAACAATTGTTTACGACAAATTTCTAGGTCCCCTCGGGCCAATTTTGGTCGGGCCAATTTTCTAGGTCCCCTCGGGCCAATTTTGGACATTTGTTTACGACAAATTTCTAGGTCCCCTCGGGCCAATTTTGGTGGGAAATAACTTGTTTCATTCATTCATAACCAAAATTATTGCTCGAAAACCCGATTTTGTTATTGCGGGCGTCGAAGAGTACCCTTCGACAAACAAATACCCGGGTAAAAGTTCGCGACATTGAAGTCCAAGATACCCCGGGGATTGCTGTTGCGGGGAAAAATACCCGCGGAGTACGGGTAAAAACCCTCCGTTTAAACGTAGACCAACAGACTGCATGACGTCAGCATGCCATATCAATTGTTCAAAGAAAACTTAGTTACGAACGTAAATGAACTCTCCGCAAAAGCAAGAGCACTAAGGGCCTACAAAACTATCAATAAAGCGCCAGTGTGGTAGCTGGAGGTTTTAGGGTGTTCCGACTGTTTATAGCCTAGATACTTCTCGCTCTACACCATCTTCATACCTTAAAAGAACCGTCGTACTTATATGGTGAAAAATAGCTGTCCTACCCTTCGTTCATTTTCATACCTGAAACGGTTTGGAGGTCCACACTATGAACTAGTGACACTACATAAAAAATTATGTCAGGCCCATTTCAGAGTATGGCTGCCAAATTTGGCATCCTGGGTTAAGTCGGGTTAAGTAAAGCCCAGGATGCCGAAATCGAAACGACGAAGAGTCTGCAGAATAATACTTGGCCACAATTACACATCCTACAACCGAAAGCTTTCAAATCCTCGACAGCGAAAAACTGTCTGAAAGAACACATAATCCTCTCATGCGTTTTGGCCACCAAGTTTTAAATTGTCGACACCACAGAACCGTCCTTCCGGACTTCGTTACACCCTCTCATGGACCGAACACGCGAAGCAAGAACGATCCGAAACCCAAGCTTGTTCCCCCGACTACGAAATCTTTAGAAATATACCTAAATTCATTCGTTCGTATTTCCTAAACATTTAAGCTGCACTTGATTTATGTTCATTTCGTATTTATTGTTCGTTAGTCTGTATTGTTATTGAGTGCTCTTTTTTCGACTTCCCGCCCGTGTTAGCCTAATGCTATTAGGGTTTAAGTAAAATTGATTGATTGATTGCCAATTTACCCTATCCAGTCCCGAATCGGTCTATCATACGTATTAAAGAAATTGCATGCGGTTAACTGTCCAATCCCTCAAACAGCACTGTTTTTTAGATGGGCTGCTCCGGTCATGGTTTCGGACAAGCTGATTCGTCAGAATGAACGCCTATGTCAATTTTTTCGTTCTTATGTTCCAAGCCAAAGAATTCAAAGCACTTCAGTTGGCCTTGAAACTCGTAATCAGCCGTGATCAGAATCAAAATTTTCTTACAGCCAGTTTCCAGGACTTTAGAGGTAGTGAACTGAAAGACTAAGAGCGAATTCCACCCTACTTACCGTAGTTACTACGCATGCCGTCATCTTGGCGTCAAAGCTGGAACGCATTTTTTATTTTCAGTAAAATATCACTTCCCGGCAGCCTTACGGGTAATCCGGCCAATCACGTTACAAAGATTCGTAGTTACCACGCTTATAATAGTTACGATTGGTTACTATTTCGAGAAGGTAGGAACGATCAGCGTAGTATCTTTTTGTGAGGTTGGAATGGAAAAAGTTACTACTGTTAGAAGGTTGGAACACGCTCTTAAGTGCTCCTCAGGCGGCATTCGAACCCACGATCTTTGGCTTACAAGGCTACTGCTCTACCACTGCGCTAAAGACGGGCGTGTGAACATATTTCGCAAACCACTACAACAGTCCGAGGGAAAGGGATATAGGAACAGTGATCGAATGAAGGCAATGCCGTCTAGGCAATTCCATGTCACGTGATCGGCTAATATTACGTAAAGATGGAACTCTGTACAAGGGACTTCTACCAACAATAGAGAAGAAGTAAAGCTGGACCAAATTTCGAAGTTTATGACTTCAACGTAAGAGCTCATGTCGAGGCTTCCAGGAGAATTCAAAGAAAACAAAATCTTCCCATCAAATTTAATCGTTCGTGTCCCTCAGTGTCCTCTATGGGACCCTGCAACGTGGGCTCTGGACTGTCTACGAGGCTCCAGCATTGGAGTTCTAGACTTCTACCCGCGTCCCACCCTAAATAGTAACTATTAGTTACTGTTTTCGTTCCAACCTCGTAAAAAGTTACTCCAACCTTCCCGAAATAGTAACTATTTGCTTACCATGCTCGGGAGCGTGGTAAGCGTGGTAACCATCCATCTCTGTAACGTGATTGGTCGAATTATGATATTCTGCTGGAAAATAGAAAAATCGTTCCGGCCTTGATGGCAAAAAAGACAGAATTCGGGACGTCATGCGTAGTAACTACGGTAAGTTGGGTGGAACGCGCTCGAAATTCAGTTCAGATTTACGTCTGGCCTATCTGTCACGGTAAAACTTAAGACCCTTTGCATAGCATTCCATCGTTACATAACATTTCCGGCATTTTCCCTTGAACACAGTTTACGTTCCGTTGCGAAAAGATGCTGGCACCCGACATGGAATGCGTTTTGTTTACGCTTCCGACCAGGTCCAAGAAAAATCGACAAGCTAAAGGGATTAAAAAGACTAGGCTACGAGCCTGTTCCACCCTTCTAATGAAGAAGGTGTTTTGTCTATGTTTGTATCTGCTTTTTCTTCTCTTTTTTTTCTCTTTATATTTACTCCGTGTTTACACCGTGTGTGTATTTCGAGTAATAAATTTATTGACTGATTGATTGAATAATAGTAACTATTACTTACCATTTTCGTTCCAGCATCGTGAACTTAAATTCAGTTCAATTCAATTCAATTCATTTTAATTTCAAGATTCTTTAAACAAAATTGCACACATAACGCTCCCAAAAAGGGCACAACCTTGTCCTGTGCGGGACTGCACACCTTTTACTCACCTATTACAAACCATGACACACATTTCTTCTCTTAACCTTCTCATTTATTTTTCTTTACCCCCCCCCCCCCCCCACCCAACCCATCCCTCATTGACTAATAATAATAAAGAAACTTTCATCTTCAATAAATTTCCAAATTTACCAAACTATCCAAAAAATAATTTTTCAATCTATTTTTAAACAAAACTGGGTCTCCGACCCCAAAATTACTATGCTGACTGTTCCAGCTTTCTCGAAATAGTACCTAATAGTAACTATTTGCTTACCACGCTCGGGAGCGTAATAAGCGTGGTAACTACGAATCTCTTTGACCTGATTGGTCCGATTAGCCCCCGGCACGATCTTTTGCTGAAAATAGAAAAACATGTTCCAGCCCCGAAGAGAAGAAGCCAGAATTAGTGACGTCACGCGTAGTAACTAAAATAAATAGGGTCGAACACGCGTCCCACTAAACCGGCGCTGCATCTTGCTGATGACTGATGACAAGTCTGGGGGCACGAAGGACCCAGAATAGCCTCCGGAGGGTCACTCCCTTGAGTTTAAGGATATTTTGGGGATACATATTAAGGATACCTATTACCAAAAAGTAAAGTTATTAGCATAAAAGAGGTCCTTGTTAGAATGAGCTTGACGGTACGGAAACTATGACGGCCTTAAGGACCTGTTTTACCTATAATACTAACCCAACGTACTTCCATAATCACTCCATATATTTTTAAACCCGGAGACCCCAATTTCATTTGGTACATTCTAACCCCTCTGACAAAACCACACTGATTTTCTCACTTGCCGTGTTTTTCTACCTTGGATGTGTATCACGCTGTCGACGGTTGTCTACGAGAAGTTTTTCCATCAGAAAATCCGGTTATATAAATTGTTGTTTTCCTGTTTTCGCTACAAGACGACGAGTCTCGGAAAAGGCTTAAACCAGCCAAAACTGTGGTTTATTTGTTGAAAGCACAGCCTAGTTTTAAAGTATTCAAATATTTTTAAACACAGTAAGCTGAAGAGTAAATAGTGCGAGGGGTTCTTTGATAACTTTTTGGAAATTCCTACATCATGCACACTGCCGTTCCTGATTTGCTATTGCAGATTTACTTTTCTTCTACTCTTTTCTTACTGTAAGTTTTATAGTATCCAGAGCAAAATTATAGCTGGAAAAATACTTGCAACTGTTCCCTGGAGTCATAAAAAAAAACCTGCCCGCCAAAACAGTGAACATAAACCATACGAAGGCTGAGTGGAACGAAGTTGAGTGGAACAAACGCGAGTGTTATTCAAGTAATATTTCTGGTTTTCTTCTTGTATATTTTTTCACATGTGTTTGTTTTCCTTTTTGTTGTTACTATGGCGAGTTGTGTTTTTGCAATAAATATCATATCATACAGGGAGAGAAGCGCCAGCTTAATCTCTTTTTGTTTATATTAATAAACAACTAAATACCATCTCATGAGAAAAGCAGAAGGGCTCAGCAGTTCTGACAAGATGGTGGGCTACAGTCAGTCTAAGCCCTCCACGACCACCACCAAAGCCTTCTAATAGCGATAAGCAGATTCAAGGGAAAGACGATCTCGAAATCAACACCCTAAAAACCCTACGGTAATGTTTTCTTGGCTAAAAATCGCTTTTGACATTGAGAACACTGTAAAAAAAAAGCTACGCTTTCAGATAACTTAATCTACACAATTTTGTATTCTAGCGTTTTAATCCTCCATCGGGTTTTAACTCTTAAGATCTCAAAAAACTATCTTAACTCTCAAAGACAATCTCGAAATCAACACCCTAAAAAACCTAGGAAATATTTTCTTGGCTAAATACTTCTTTTGACATTAAAGACAAAACAAAAAAAAATCGCTTTCATATACCTTAATCTGCAGTATTTTGCATTCTTTCGTTTTAATCCTACATCGGATTTTAACACACTGAACTCCGAATGAAAACCACCGAATTCGGTGATGCACAATTACTATTGTCCGATATAGGAAAGACTTTTTACAGTGTAATAGGCTATTGCGGAGTTAGAACTTTCCACTGGGCCTTACTTTTTGTTTGCGAAAGTAAAGCTCCATACGACTACTCCAGACAAATTTCCTTTACGGAATTAATGTTTATCACAGCAGTGCCCGCACCGACAAACCGGCATTCCGCCAGCGTAAAGATCACTCAAAAAGAATTATTTATTTATTTATTCATTTATTTCCCTCAGAACTGAGGAGTACAAAATAATGTATAAAACAGAACTATGCCTAAACCATCTGGCCCATTCAATGACACATGAATATTATAAAAAATACACACGATTTCGACAACCAAGTTACACTTTTTTACGCACTATATTATTCACTTGTTAAAAAATGGAATTGAAAGATGTAAATATTAATAGCCTACACTACCTAACTAACTACATGGGTTCAGTGTAAACTTCCAGATCGCAAGCACCGGAGACGTCAACAGGCTGTAGAGCCTTGTCGCTAGCAAGTGCGATTTAAGGTAATTTAAGGTACACCAGCTAACTCTTTTACCTTCTCTTTGATTGTTCTGTTGGGAGTTCCAATACTCTACATGACTAAGTCCAAAACACGCCGGTGATCCTCGGGAAGAACGAGAAAACGTAGCACTAACGACTCAAACTCAACAACTCAATCCTGTGTTAACCAATCACAGCGATGTTTGGGAGCAGCTGTAATACCGCTTCCGGCTCTTCCGCTAGGTACAAGGCGATTTGCGTCGGCAAGAAGAGTTAGTCACCAAGAGTATTGACATCAAGCCATGTGCTTCCCAATCGCGCCGCAAGATCCAGCCCTCTGACTACTATGACTTGTACGGGAGGTGATAGCACTTTACAACTTCTTTTTGAGCAGTTATTTTTCGGAAAGTTCATGCCATAATTTACTTAAACCGAGGAAACTTGAAAGCTTAAGATATGATGGATCAACTTAAACTTGGGCGAGTGTGCTCCGGAAAGTTGGAGAAGTGTTCTCTTGAGAAGAAAACTGGAAGGAGTGGAGAGAAGGATTCAACTAGATTAGATTAGATTTTATTTTACACATGTATAAAAAACATTTTTCAGCACCTGCTAAGAAAGCCCCAAAGGGTTTGTTGGCCGCAGGTGGCAGTCTTCTCTATTCTACATAAAGTGGTAACACTACTTTTACATTATTCTACATGCCATTCATACACGATTCATATATATACAACAAACATTCTGCTAATAAAAAACACTCAGGCATCATTTCTAATCTATTGCAAGGAAAAATCTCTTCGCTGTAGCCTGGAAGGATGCCAGATGACTCGAATTTTTAATTTCAACTGGGATTATATCCCACACAGAGGTGGCAAAATTTCTAATCACGAAAGAAGCTCTAGTCGTGTTTCTAAATGGGTGTACCAGATTTGATGCCCCTCGTGTATCATGACTATGGAGATCACTATTAATGTGAGTCACTATTAGTACTGCACTAGCAAACTTCCAAGTGCTTGTGCATAGAATCCAAATCCCAACTGGTAATAACGAGTGAGTGAAGGCACAAGTGCAACCAGTTTTTATAGATCACTCGTCCTCAAATGTCCTTAATTTAAATGCAAACTGCTTCCGTAACTGCATCCATTAATTCCACAAAAAAAATTAACGAAGAAACCAACGAAAATGGGGTTTGTAAAGGCCAACGAATATACTGAGATAAAATTGTAAAAATACACTGAGATAATATTGGTGAGTGGCTCGCTGTTTTATTTTAGGCTTTCAATTCTTCAAATTTTGTTCTAATTTTCGGTTTTCTGTTGGTTTTCTGCTTAGGTTTGGTCTTGTTGGTTGTTGATCTTCACCCTTGTTTGGCATTTTTCCTCAAAATTTTCTGTCTGCGCTGAAGAAGGGAGGCGGCTGTCCTCCCGAAATATTCGCCTTTATCTCAGTATATTCGTTGGCCTTTACAAACCCCATCTTCGTTGGTTTCTTCGTCGATTTTTCGTGATATGTCAAGCCAATGTGGTTTACGAAATTATCTTCATCCATTAATGCCAGGAGAAACACATTTCATATGTTACATTCTAAGCCCGCACGTGCACTTGCCACGATTCAATATTGTCCATGCGCAATATGCTCCCGACGAGTGTTCGCGTATCATGTTATTGATGCATAAAAACGGATATCTGAATGTTGCCGACTTTTTGCCGGAAGTCAATGGACCTGGGAAAAGGCTTAAAACAGCCAAAGCCGTGGATAATTTGTCAAAAGCAGTCCCTACTTTTACAGTACTCAAATAGTTCTGAATACTGGAACATATATAGTAAATAGTCCGAGGTGCGCTTTAAGTGTGATTCTGACGGTCTGGAAAGCTCCTCTACTTTATGCGGCGGCTGATTTTACTACTTCTATTCTATTCTAGTCGGCTAAAACTCGCTTCGCTTTCCAGTGCTGTTTTGGCGCTCCGGTTGTTTCCGAGAGGTTACCCACTCTCGATTTTAATGTATAAAAAGTGCCCGGTGTCATGATGCCCGGTCGGTGCCGCGGTGTCCGGTCGGTTTCCACACCGGCTGACACCAACCGGCACCGGTTGCCTCGATTTAAAACATCAAAATAAGCATTTTTAGAAGCTTTGAAAGATGAACGATTAATTTATGGCCGTCACCACCGATTTCAGTCGATGCCACGAAAGGGTGTACAGCAGGTGCCGATGAGTGGTAACCCCTGGCTTGTTTCGTAAAGCAATTTGTGGAAACTGATCTAGGAGTTGGAAAATTGTACAGCCGGAGCCGTCTTCTATGAGTTCATGTGCGTGGCAACTTTTTCGTTTAGCTTTACGGAAGGCGAATCCGGTGAATCCGAATCCCATTAGCCAGCTCAAAAAATCACTCTGAAACCCAAGACCCGCCATCCGAATCTACGATCTTGACCTGCTTTGAACCAAATTTTTCTTCACACCAAAGTTAGAACAGAATATGTCACTCCCTCCGACACTTATCTTCATAAAAGACGAAAAAACTTAAAAGACCCCTCGCCTTATTTTAAAATATTTGAATACTTTAAAACTAGGCTGTGCTTTCAAGAAATAGCCCACGGTTTTGGCTATTTTAAGCATTTTCCGAGACCCGTTGACTTGTAACGAAAACAGCGAAACATTTACATAACCGGTTTTCTGCTTCTCGCAGACAACCGTCGACAGCGTGATACACATCGAAGGTAGCAAAATACCGCAAGTGAGAGAATCAGTGTGGTTTTGTTGGCTTAGAAATATATGGAGTGATAATGGAATTAGGTTGCATCAGGTTGCACTAGACAGGTCCTTAAGAATACCCTTTATTTCAAATATTTGAACAATATTATTTAAGATATTTTACAAATTTTAAGAAAATAAAAATAAGAGGGAGCTCCCGAACCTGAAAGTCGGAAATATTGGAAGCTTCGGAAATCCAAATCTCAGTAGGAGCAAGTACCCCAACCTTCCAAATTTAAGAAATATATGGAGTGATTATGGAAGTAGGTTGCATCAGTTGCACTAGACAGGTCCTTTAAGAATACCCTTTATTTCAAATATTTGAACAATATTATTTAAATATTACAAATTTTAAGAAAATAAAAATAAGAGGGAGCTCCCGAACCTGAAAGTCGGAAATATTGGAAGCTTCGGAAATCCAAATCTCCGTAGGAGCAAGTACCCCAGCCTTCCAAATTTAAGAAATATATGGAGTGATTATGGAAGTAGTCTGTGTTAGTATTATAGGTAAGACAGGTCCTTTAATGAAAGTAATAGGTTCCGTCATCCAGGTTTACGGATTCCAAAAACTTAATCAAACCTTAAAGAAGACCCTTGCGACGACGGAGCCGAAAACCCGCAGAAATAAAAACAATCGTCCGACTAGTCCTTTTAGCACCATCAAACAATGGCAACATTTGAGCGGGAATTAGGTCTCGTAGCACTTTTCAGGACTGGTTTAAGATTGGTTCTCACTGCACAGATTGCTTAAAATCCTCGTCAGAATTCACGCCCCCATTCCTTTTTTCCCAATTTTCGGGACCTTTTTTTGTAATCTTCCCAGTGGAAGGGAACTAGGCTTGCCGAGTTTTTCCATCCATCGAGTTGATCAAGTTCTAGGCAAAAACTCCGTGAATTTGCATCGTAACTCGTTTTTCGTTATCTCTTGTTCTTTACTACCTCTTGCAGTAGACCTCTTCGCCCTTCAACATCTCCACCTTAATCGTCCGAAATTGAATGTTTCTAGTTTCAAGGCCGACCTAGACCAGTGAGTGCTTATCCGTGAGACGAGCACGAGTTGTCCTGAAGTCCCATCTCGCAATATCGATGACCTCCGCCATCTATGAACCTTAAACAATCTGTCATTTTCTGATCACTATGCCCGACATCTATACAATTTCTTGGAATCTGAAGTACGCTACATCCGCCATCTAACTTCCCGACGAAACAAGTCAGACCAAATGAACGTCTAGTAAAGCCTATGGCTCTAAGAGAAACCATGTTTCCAGATCAAGACGTCAGATGGCGTGAGTGCAGAAAAAAGGAAAGCCAACGTCGCGTTGTCCCAGTGTATAGCAGAAAGTTGAAAGTTTAACTGAAAAAGCAGCTTACATCAGGCATTTTTATACACTGACATAATTCGACCCATCTGAGGGATTTTGTGTTTTTTCACCCGAAGCTCTAGCAATAGGCCAACGTTCAGACCGTGCGCTGCTTGCACGACAATCCAAAACTAACACAGACGCGGATAATTTGAATTTCAAAAAAGCTTGCATTTCCAGGGTTAAAGTTCAATGGGCACCTCAAACTATCCCAATCCCACTCTATAACCACCTAAGAACAATGCTTACCCCCTAGATCAGCAGCTTTTTCAACAGTTTCCTCTCTGTGATATTTCAAAGCGTATTTTTTTGGGACAGTACATGCTCAGTTTACTAGGTTGGACAAAGATAAAAGTGATGTTTCTTATAATACTTAGTAGATCTTTGTTTTATGCATAAATCAGCTTGTATAATTCAGATTTGAATAGGTTATTTGTTTTTGAATGATTTTTGTAGCTATGTTATTTTTTTATAAGCTTGTTGCATATTCTGGTACATTTTATAAAGCAAGCTAATCAAGCTTCACAACACTATTCCACAAAGAAAAAATTTTAACAATCACTTTAAGCCATGGAACGCCTGATGAAACACTGGAACAATCAGTTAAACTGCATTTGCGGCTTGACTTTGGCGACATCTCAAATATATCCTTTTCTATCAAGCATTGTTTGGAGTTTTTGAATTTTCTGCCACGATATCCCAGCTCCTAAGATTTGGATGGCCGAAATGCCAGAGAGGTAAAGACAAGGGATAACAAGAAAACGGCCGACTTTCATAGCGCCTTCTAAGTCGGAAATGTTTATTTGTGAAGCATTTAATACAAAGTAAAGCATTGGAAGTGTCCATTGTGCTTTAAAGACGCTAAGGCCGAAGCAAAGCCGGGAAAAGTCACGGCTGGAGAAAATATGGAAAGATGTCTCACAAGGAATCTACAATTTTTTGTTTGGTTGTGGGCAATGGCTTACCTTTATAGTTGGTAAATATTTCAAGCATAGAGAGACTGGTACAAAGAGGCACCACAAATCTGGAAGAATCAACTTGTTCTATGAAATCGATTATCTGTTGACAGCGGATCAACAAAGTAAGCTCAGAAGTAACGCATTTTGTATCGGGTTTTCAGGACTATTTAAGTGAATAATTGATGTGTAACTAGGCTGTCGATATATCGGACCTATTCAGTCAGTTAAACTTTGAATGCCAACTTATACCACGGGTTACCACTCTCCACACAGACATTATAACAAAAAGAAGGGAAATTAAGCCAGTGAGACAGGTCACCGACCTCCCTCGGTTCTCTCCTCGAAACAAAACTCGAACTCATAAACCAATAAATTCTGTATACTAGGAGGTACACGGCTATAGTGTTATAGATACAAATCGAGATAGAAACAAATACTGGAGGGTATTCGAAACCTTGCCGTGTGTCAAAGCAGCATTTTGCCCTCGATCTGCATGCTAGATTTGGTTCTTTCCGAACGGCATCCCAGAATGGGCATTCTGGGGGTTTTCGCCGGGGGGGGGGGTGGCGGGGGGGGGGGGGTCTGGGGTCTTTTTCGCCGGGGGGGGGGGGTCTCTCCTAGACCCCTTTTTGCCGTATCCTGCCCATTCGTCCACCAGTTTTCACATTGATGTATACCAGCATTGGTTTCAGGGAGTTTCACGTAAAACTGGGTTTGTTTATTAATTTGTACGTTAAATAACTTTTTCCTCTATGAACGAATTTGTTGTTCCCTGCTTAATTTGTAACTATGTCGTTACGGCTCTCACTGCTTTCTCTAGCTGTAGGCTATTTGGTGAAGGTGAAACTGAAAAAAAAAAATGCTCCTCATCTGGGATTTAAACCCAGGACCCTCAGCTTACAAGGCAGGCGCTCTACGATTTGAGCTACCGAGGGGCTTGTGAATAGAGTTCAGAAACCACTACAGCAGTCTAGTAGAAGCCGGCCATAGGAACAGTGATCCCGTCCGAAGGCAAATTTATCTAACCAGTTTTCATCCCCATTTCAGTGGGGAAGACGCCCTTGAGATGGAAATATTTTATAAGTAGTGAACTGAAAGACGGAAATGCTCCTCAGCCGGAAACTATTTCTGGTTTATTGGTCACGGTACAAGTCCCTTGTGTAAAGTGCCATCTATGTAATATTGCGAATAAATATATTAACTGACTGCGACGACACATGAAAGATATGTTTGTGTGTCTCCTTTGCTATCCGGTAGGTGCAATCTCTCAACTCCCGTTCAAGGGGATTACGTCCTCGTCACCATACAAGCCAGCCCCAATTACTTGATACAAATTTCAGAGGACTCAAGACTGTTTTTTCTGTTATTATCATGGTCTCATGAGAGGCAAAATGGGACTGATTGGCATTTTTTTTTACCTAGGTTGGCCAGCGTCAAAAAGGACAAATTTCTAAACCACCATAAACCAAAAATAAAAAAAGGCTTTATCCATACCGAGAGTCAATCAATCAAGTCATCACATCTAAGTCTATCAATATATTTCAACGGTCATCAAATTATATCAAGAATATTAGTCATATAGAACCTCCGTCTCCCTATCTCTGTAATATGACCATGCGGAGTCGAGTAGTTCCTCGTACCCTGCCCGCTGCAAACGAGCGGAGGTTACCAGCTTCGCGGCCCGTCACATTTCGCTACCTCTACAAATACCTATATCCTATATCAAATACATATTCTGTGGAAGGTTTTATTCAAAGTGGTGAAACACATTATGGATTTTTGGAGTGAGCCGTTTTCTGGGTGAAAGCTGTAGCGCTTTCCCAGACGGATGGTAAATTGTAAATATACACAGAATTCAGGATTGTAAATAATCACAGATTTGTACATAGACACCTTGAACACGCACATTTTATCTTTCGTTATTTTACTTTTATCTGCATGTTGTTCAATCCGCATCGTTCTTCTGGTTGTAGTTCCGCATGGTTTTCCTATAAATATTCTTTGAGCACAAGTTGACTTTGAAACATTTATTCAAACAATGTTTACAACGGAAACGTCAGCTATGATTTTTCATCAGCGATATTTCGGCCCTTCTTGGGAAGAGTCCTCGTCAGGCTGTCAATCTTCTGGTTCAACTTCGGGGAAGGAAACAAACCTGTAATCAATTATGATTACATAATTGATTTATGAACAAACCTGATTACAGGTTTGTTTCCTTCCCCGAAGTTGAACGACACTGAACATCCAAATGTGGAATTTTAGACCAGCCTCGACCGGTTTTGTGCAAATTCAATATAATATCTGTGGCTGTGGCTGTTGTAAATTTCTCGATTACTTTTGAGCCTACCAGGTACAGGTTGCTAGTAATTTTCACTACAGCAAGCCTGGCGGGATGAAAGTTTTCCCACAGAAATTCGCGGATGGCAAGTGTAAGTCAGGAATTCTGCGCCTTAAACAACCTGAATGAAGAGTACCAAGTATCATCCCTATCTGTATGACTTCCGTTAACATTGCCTGCAGAAAACCAAATCCAAATACGAAATAGTGTTTCCAAGCTATGATTTTTGCTCAATTTTACATCCTGTCCTTATTTCAGTACCGAACAATTTTAGAAATGAACAAATGTCTCCAATCAGCCCTTCTTCTGGAATATTTTTTAACCAGTTAAGACTAAACGTATATCTAGAAAAAATTCAAATACGATCCGGCCAGTGCTGTATAAGATTTGAATGAATTGCGCTTTTTGTCTTGGAGTCTGCATGTGCAAACCTCCAGAATCCAACATCCCTATTTTGAAAACCTCACGCTCAGGAGAAGAATGCTCTCCGTGGCCATGTCTGTAAATGCCTTCTCCATGGTGTGTTCAAGTATGGTTTCATTGTTGGGGTGTCCTTTAAGACAAACGACCTTGCAGGGATGAGTCGTCCTCCATCGACCACGACCATTAAGGCCCTCGTAGATGCGACCGACAACCCATTCTGAAAGCCAAAGAACTGACCTTCCCGACCCACCTCGCAAGACCCTCATGAATGGAAGCAATAACGTTCTTCATGAGCGCTTTTCCCTGATGTTTTCCACCGAGGAGATATCAGATCAAGGATGTATGCTAATTGGCTGTCACAGACAGAGACACCGTCATCGAGGATCATTAGGCACTTCTCAGATAATGAAGTGAAACCCTGTCGGCTACAGCAAGACAAGGCGATAGCGCGGGTTGATGTGGCGTATCCTGCCGCTGTTCGATGTGTGGGGAGCAATTTCCAGGACGGGGTAGGCGTCCCGGAAGCAACACTGCAGGCACGTATCCAGGAATTTATTTCGGGGGGAGTTTTGCCTTTCGGGGGGGGGGGGGGGGGTATATCCTGCTGGTCGGACAAAAAAGTACAAAAAACACATAGATCAGAGGGCAAAGCCTATAAAAATCATTATTTGTGTATATTCCGGGGGGGATTTCAACCCCCTAACCCCCCCTCTGGATACGGCCTTGCAACACTGTAAAAAGTTTATCCGAGAAATGATTACAGTTAACTGCAGTATTTGCTACTAGGGTCAATCTTATCTCTACTGGGATAAGGTTAATCCGAATTAGAAATAATCTTATCTCAGTAGAGAGAATATTAATCCCATTAGCAAATACTGCAAGATTTTATTTTACACTGTAGGAAAGAAAAGGGAAACGAAACACATCCTTCGTTACAGTATTTAGAAAGTCTTAGGACAACTTTGTCGAGCTACTTTGGAAGCCAACTCCACAGGAATACTGTGGGTATACACAGAGAGTGAGACGCGAAGCTTCCGTTATATTTTTGTAGAAGCTACACAATCGCAGCAAGGTTCACACACGACTATTTCACCATTTATTTTTAAGTCGGCGATTTCTGGCTTGCTTGGAACCTAAGACAAATTTTCCGGTTTCAGCTGGATTTCGGGCGAACTATACCTTCATAAAATCATTGTCATATGCGGATTTAGCATCTCTTCTTACCCCTAAATCGGACATCTAATCAACTTAAAATAAAACTTTGGCTTTTAAAAAAAATTCCCGTTTTGCCAGGATTCCGCGCGAATTATACCTTCGTAAAATGATTGTCATATGCGGATTTAGCATCTCTTCTTACCCCTAAATCAGACATCTAATCAACTTAAAATCAAACTTTGGGTTTTAAAGAAATTTCCAGTTTTGCCCGGATTCCGGGCGTATTAAGAAAATTATTTTCACATAAGTGTGCAGCATTTCTTCTTACCCCTAAATCGAACATCTATCAACTTAAAATAGCACTTTTACTTTTAAAAAACTTTTGCCCGGATTCCGGGCGAATTAAGAAATTATTTTCACATAAGTGTGCAGCATTTCTTCTTACCCCTAAATCGAACATCTATCAACTTAAAATAGAACTTTTACTTTTAAAAAACTTTCCGGTTTTGGCCGAATTCCAGGCGAACTACTTGTCTGGCAAGAAAATGGTTTTCATAATCGTGCTCACATGTCTTCTTATCCCTTAATCAACTATTTCATTAGCTGTCTAAAAATATGTTGTTTGCCCCTTAAAGGACACCTGAACAATGAAACCATACTTGAACACACCGTGGAGAATACATTTACAGACATGGCCACGGAGAACATTCTCCTCCTGTGCATGACGTTTTCAAAATAGGGATCTCCGTTTCTGGAGGTCTGCACATGCAGACTCCAAGACAAAAAGCGCAATTCATTCAAATTCTTGTTAAGCGCTGGCCGGATCGTATTGGAATTTCTTCTAGAAATATGTTTGGGCTTAACTGGTTAAAAAAATATTCCAGAAGAAGGGTTGATTGGAGACATTTGTTCATTTCTAAAATTGTTCGGTACTGAAATAAGTACAGATGCAAGATAGAGCAAAAATCATAAACGAATCATAAAAATCATGCGGTTAAGATGAGTTCTTTAAGGGATGGTCGGATCAGAGAAGTGACGATGTCTAACCCAACGATGTCAAGTTTCTAATGCTCCAGCAAAGTTTATCGTCCTAGCACATCTAGAAGTACCTTAACTCACGATCACCGGAATTCCGGACACCCTCCTACAGCCCCCCCCCCCCCCACCTCGGTACCCGAATTCGGTCCGATTCCGTCACTGATGCACCTAGGACTTTTGCCTTTACTTCCCACCAAGTTTCGTCCTGATCGTTCCACTCTATGCGTGTCAGAAGATTTCCGGTTCTCCCACTCCACCCCCCCCACCCCCACCCAGTTCATCGGATCCGGCCCGGATTCGAAATGGAACATCTGAGACATGAGCTTTTTCAAGATATCAAGTTTCATTAAGATCCGATAACCCGTTCGAAAGTTATGCATGCCACTAATTTCCGGATCCCACCGTCTTCCCCCCCCCCCACGATGGTAGTATCAGGCGAGTGACTCTTTTCAAGTTAATCTGGTCGGGTCCCTGATACGCCTGCCAAGTTTGATCGTTCTAGCCCACCTGGAAGTACATTAACTACTGATGACCGTAATTCCTGAACCCCTCTCCAACTCCCCCCACAGTTTCCGAGTCCGATCCAGTTCTGTCAGTTATGTATCTAGAGCTTGTGCTTGTTCTTCCCACCAAGTTTCATCCCGATCGCTCCACTCTGAGAGACGAGGTCTTTCCAGATACCAAGTCAACCAGTATATAAGATCCGATCACCTCTTCGAAAGCTATGCATGCCCCTATTCTCCAGATTCCGCCAACCCCCCCCCCCCCCCACCCCACGATGGATCGTGGAATTGATTATTTCCAAGTTAGTTTGCTCGGTTGCCTAATATGCCTGCCAAGTTTCATCGTCCTAGCACTTCTGGAAGTACCCTAACTCGAGATCAGTGGACCGACAGACCGGCCGAAAAGTGATCGGTATATGGAACTTGAGCGGAGCTGCGAGTGCCATAAAAACAGGAATTAGGCAAATATTCGCGTCACTGTGAGCAAAAGATACAATGCTACGTTTTCTCTACAAATCATCAGTGCAACCAGTTCGTGGTGAAGGTCATCGTCCGACCTGGCCAAAGGACAAAAGGAAGGGCTGGAGAATGTCCAGCGACGGATCACAAGCCCTCCCATTTCTCCGAAGAATCTTTTGTGGGAAGTGAGTCGACTTGGAATTCCCGCACTGGCATACAGAGTTGACCGGAGGGATCTGATCGAGATGTCTAAAGTGTGCTATGGCGCCTTAAACGACAACCCTCCGGTTGAGAGCTTGGTTGTGTGCAACGAAAGCACGCAAATAATATGCCATGGTTCTAAAACTGTGCATTACAGCCAGGGCCGCATCCAGGGGGGTAGGGGGTTCACCCACCCCCCGAAACATACAAAAATAATCATTTTTATAGGCTTTACCCTCTAAATCTATGTCTTTTTTGTACTTTTTTGTCCGACCCGCAGGCACCCCCCCCCCCCCTCCCCTGAAAGGCCCCCTCCCGAAATAATTCCTTGGTACGGGCCTGATTACAGCTCTGACAAAACATCCGCTGTTTGGCATATGGGAAAAAAGTGGCCGTCCCCTGGAGCTCCCCAACAGACGAATTTTCTGACTGGATTAGGCTACATGGTGTACTCATACATTAAAATAATTTCCAATACCTCCGTTTCATCCTAAAGTATATTTATCCCGTCGCATACGAAATCGATATCTGATACACCGTTTGTAAACTCGGGACACACAACTGACTTCGAAAATGTGTCCTCAAATTTATCTCTCCGATTGGCCGTTCACCACCCTATCGGCTTAATCTTCTTTGTGAGTGAACAGGTTTGAAATCGTGTGTTTTTGTTAGTGTTGTTTTCGGATTTTCGCTCTTTTACTGCACGTAAGCCCTCTGGCAGTGCATTATAAGTTATTCATTCTTTCTTCCCGAATTTTAGCGTACTGCACGGGAATAACACTTATGGAATGTTAGCACGAACTAAAGGCCAATTTGATAAAGTTACGCTTGGCCGTCTATGCAACGCCATGTTCGCACCCCATGTCTTCTTTTTAACCCCTCTGTGGAATTCCTTGAATAAAACTGAGCGTAAACAAGTCCGTTCTAATTTTTTCCGGTACTGCAAATATCTACTGGGAATTCCCATATGGTTCCGAAACTCTTACGTATCACAAAGGTACCATATTTCTGAAATAACTGAAAAAATGAATGAGTTAACCAGTCGTTTTATTAATCGAAGTAGAAAACTGCACGATTTTCCACTGGCTAGCCTGGTATAGTCTTGTGACTCAAGTTTGTTCTTGTTTTGCTTATTTTTAGTTATCGCAGCTTAATTTTGTATCGTATTGTTGTGTAATTCTCTTTTCTTTTTCTTTTTCTTTTGTTTCTTTACCAACTCCTCCGACCATTTACATTGTATTTGTATGGAGGGTTTAAATAAAATTATTATTATAACGGCCTTGTACAAAAAAGACATAGTTATGTTCATAACATGATTGGTTGCGGTTTCTCCCCTTCCTTTTCCGCCAAATCAATCACAGCATTTGAGCCTGAAGGTTGAAGTCTAAAAAAAAATCTACTGGAGTGAGCCCGTTTCTTAGGCCATTTGTTTTCACCAACACGCTTTCCAGTCATAAAGCGAACATCTCTGTCTGCTGATCCTGTTACGAACTTCCAGCTTCCAAAATTCCTTTTAAGGCTGAAACCACTTAGAGCCAAGCCATGTGAAAGGCGGGTATCAAAACGCCAAAGACCTAATTTAGTTTTCGTTCCGGAAGCAAGACGATTCCATTGTTCAGCTCGCCGAAGTGCGAAATCCTTTCTTCTACCCACACGCTCACGAAAGGGGCTAGACACGATGGATTCTTCAAACACCCCTCGCACTGTTTACCGTTTAATTTCCAGTATTTAAATTAATTTTATACTTTAAACCAAGGCCGTATCCAGGGGGGGGGGGATTAGGGGGTTGAAACCCCAACCGAAACATACAAAAATCATCATTTTCATAGGCTTTTCCCTCTGATCTGTTTTTTTTTTACTTTTTTGTCCGACCCGCAGGCAACTCCCCCCCCCCCTCCGAAATGCACCCCCCCCCCCCGAAATAAATTCCTGGATATGGGCCTGCTTTAAACTATCCGTTGCTTTCAAAGAATTATCAACGGCGTTGGCTGTTATAAGCCTTGTCCAGGCCAATTCCAGCAGAAACACGGACAAATTTGCATAACCGGTTATTCTTACTATGGAGCTCCTCGCAAACCAGCGTCAGGAGCTGATATCAATCCAAAATCGCGAAAAATTGCAAGTGTGAAAATCAGTGGGGTAGAACGAACCGTACGAAACTCAGATCTTCGGTTTAAGGATTGATGGAACGATTACGGAAGTAGGTTAAATTGGCACTATAGGTGTATTCTCGCTGTTCCTCGAGGAACGCGTTTTTGTTTGTCCCGGGACTCACTCCCCGTATTCTCGTGAGTCCCCACGGACGGGGAATGCTCCGATTATCATCACCATCATCAAAAAAGACTTCCTTTCAGATTATGAGGTTAATCATTGTTTGCTGGTGTTGGTGCGATATAAAATTAATTTAAAAAAGGCAAATAAAACAAGAGCTACGAGCTCATATGGCACTTGTTACGAGTAGACACGGCTCGGTTATGTCAATGATATATCTAGTGTTTGCTAGGTGTCTTCCCAACAAGTTTCATCTCGATCCCTCCACTCATAGCGTTTTCCGATATTTCCGGTTCTCCCCTGCAGCTCCCCCCAAAAGTCACCGGATCCGGTCCGGATTTTAAGTGGGTCGTCTGAGGCATGAGGTCTTTCCAAATATCAAGTTTCATCGAGATCCGGTCCCCCGTTCAAAAGTTATAAATACCTCAAGATTCCGGATTCCCCCTAACTCCACTCCCCCGACAGTGCCCGAATCGGCTCGGTCATGTCAACGATGTATCTAGTGTTTGCTAGGTGTCTTCCCACCAAGTTTCATCTCGATCCCTCCACTCTCAGCGTTTCCCCAGATTTCCGGTTGCCCCATCCAGCTCCCCCCAAAAGTCACCGGATCCGGTCCGGATTTTAAGTGGGTCGTCTGAGGCATGAGGTCTTTCCAAATATCAAGTTTCATCGAGATCCGGTCCCCCGTTCAAAAGTTATAAATACCTCAAGATTCCGGATTCCCCCTCCCTCCACTCCCCCGACAGAGCCCGAATCGGCTCGGTCATGTCAACGATGTATCTAGTGTTTGCTAGGTGTCTTCCCACCAAGTTTCATCTCGACCCCTCCACTCATAGCGTTTCCCAAGATTTCCGGTTGCCTCCTCCAGCTCCCCCCAAAAGTCACCGGATCCGGTCCGGATTTTAAGTGGGTCGCCTGAGGCATGAGGTCTTTCCAAATATCAAGTTCCATCGAGATTCGATCACCCGTTCAAAAGTTATAAATAGCTCAAGATTCCGGATTCCCCCTCCCTCCACTCCCCCACAGTGCCCGAATCGGCTCGGTTATGTCAATGATGTATCTAGTGTTTGCTAGGTGTCTTCCCACCAAGTTTCATCTCGATCCCTCCACTCATAGCGTTTCCCAAGATTTCCGGTTGCCCCCTGCAGCTCCCCCCAAAACTCACCGGATCCGGTCCGGATTTTAAGTGGGTCGTCTGAGGCATGAGGTCGTTCCAAATAAGTTTCATCCAGATCCGATCACCCGTTCAAAAGTTAAAAATACCTCAAGATTCCGGATTCCCCCTCCCTCCACTCCCCCCACGGTGCTCGGATCGGGGAAGTGACTATTTAGCGTTTCCCAAGATTTCCGGTTGCCTCCTCCAGCTCCCCCCAAAAGTCACCGGATCCGGTCCGGATTTTAAGTGGGTCGCCTGAGGCATGAGGTCTTTCCAAATATCAAGTTCCATCGAGATTCGATCACCCGTTCAAAAGTTATAAATACCTCAAGATTCCGGATTCCCCCTCCCTCCACTCCCCCACAGTGCCCGAATCGGCTCGGTTATGTCAATGATGTATCTAGTGTTTGCTAGGTGTCTTCCCACCAAGTTTCATCTCGATCCCTCCACTCATAGCGTTTCCCAAGATTTCCGGTTGCCCCCTGCAGCTCCCCCCAAAACTCACCGGATCCGGTCCGGATTTTAAGTGGGTCGTCTGAGGCATGAGGTCGTTCCAATAAGTTTCATCCAGATCCGATCACCCGTTCAAAAGTTAAAAATACCTCAAGATTCCGGATTCCCCCTCCCTCCACTCCCCCGACAGTGCCCGAATCGGCTCGGTCATGTCAATGATGTATCTAGTGTTTGCTAGGTGTCTTCCCACCGAGTTTCATCTCGATCCCTCCACTCATAGCGTTTCCCAAGATTTCCGGTTGCCCCCTCCAGCTCCCACCGAAGGTCACCGGACCCGGTCCGGATTTTAAGTGGGTCGTCTGAGGTATGAGGTCTTTCCAAGTATCAAGTTCCATCGAGATCCGATCACCCGTTCAAAAGTTAAAAATACCTCAAGATTCCGGATTCCCCCTCCCTCCACTCCCCCCCCCCCCCACAGTACCCGAATCGGCTCGGTTATGTCAATGATGTATCTAGTGTTTGCTAGGTGCCTTCCCACCAAGTTTCATCTCGATCCCTCCACTCATAGCGTTTCCCAAGATTTCCGGTTGCCCCCTCCAGCTCCCCCCAAAAGTAACCGGATCCGGTCCGGATTTTAAGAAGGTCGTCTGAGGCATGAGGTCTTTCCAAATATCAAGTTCCATCGAGATCCGATCACCCGTTCAAAAGTTATAAATACCTCAAGATTCCGGATTCCGCCTCCCTCCACTCCCCCCCACAGTGCCCGAATCGGCTCGGTTATGTCAATGATGTATCTAGTCTTTGCTAGGTGTCTTCCCACCAAGTTTCATCTCGATCCCTCCACTCATAGCGTTTCCCAAGATTTCCGGTTGCCCCCTCCAGCTCCCCCAAAAGTCACCGGATCCGGTCCGGATTTTAAGTGGGTCGTCTGAGGCATGAGGTCGTTCCAAATAAGTTTCATCCAGATCCGATCACCCGTTCAAAAGTTAAAAATACCTCAAGATTCCGGATTCCCCCTCCCTCCACTCCCCCCACGGTGCTCGGATCGGGGAATTGACTATTTCCAACTTAATCATTTGGGGTCCCTGATATGCCTGCCACGTTTTATCGTCCTAGCTTATGTGGAAGTGCCCGAACTAGCAAAACCTGGACAGACCGACGGACGGACAGAAATTGCGATCGCTATATGGCACTTGGCCGAAGGGCAAGTGCCATAAAAAGCACAAATAAAGTGGATCCAGGCTAATTTCGTCAACTGCATATGTTTGTTTTGGAACAAAATCCATTTTGGAAGCAATCCCCGTGTTCTCGCTGTTTACTGTAAGCGGGGTCCGCTTCGAGTGACTCCCTCTATTCTCGCCGTTCCTTTCGATTCCCCGAGGAGTACTCGGGGAAAGGCGAGAGTTCCCCTTATAGGTGCGGCGAGACCTTTGAAGTTTTGCAGATGGAGTATTTGGCGATTTCTGGCACCTCCATAATGCTGCATTTCAAGTTGAAAGCGTCAAAACCACGGAAGAAAACAGTCGGCCACGTGGCTTAACTTAACAAGACCAAAGGTTTCGATAGGATCCCACAAATCAAACAATTGGGTCATGTCTTCGCCATTCAGTCTTCGTCAGATTCCTTGAATATTTTACTGTTAAAATAAAGTTCAAAAATGGATTCAGAATGTCTAGTTGCCCCGATACCGAATCTCTAATCGATTTCAGAAACAACTTTCGAGCTTCAACCAAAATTTCCAGTTTTAGCCGAATTCGTGATGAACCATTTGTCCAGCAAGAAAACGAAAGTTCACACATGGATTCAGCGAACATCCTTACCCCTCAATGAATATCTCATTAGCTTATAAAACATGCATGTTTTTACCGTAAATTCGAAATCCCTACTCTGTCTCTAGAGATAGAACTAAAGGACCCATCTACGAACTTGACCTGTACTTTACCAGTGAATCCTCATTGAACAACATCCTCGCTTCAACAACAATATTTCCTCCTTAGAACAATATATATCAAACCCTTCGACCTTCGATTACACTAGATCTATCCGACGCCACACAGAATAACTAAATGAACGTCGGCATCCGCGCGCAGAGCTATACTAGTTCAATTCAATTCAATTATTTCAACACCAATTACGGACTAGCCGAGTAGCAGGTGGTAAAGTCAACATACATTAACAAGACAAAAGGTGTCGATGGGATCCCAAAAATCCAATATTTGATTCAGAGAATACGGTCTTGTCTTCGCCAGATCCGGTCTTCGCCAGGCTAATCATCAGAGAAAACCAAGTTCAGATATACCTCTATATGCCATATCTATTTTGACGATACTGATCGAGAATTCCTGCTTTACTTCTGCAAGCTTCCATTTTCGCCGAATTCCAAGCAAACTACTAGTCCAGCAAAACAAGAAAATTCAGAAACAAATCCAGCGCCAAATCACTATAAAGAACATCTAATCAACTTTGAATAAAAGTTTGACTTAAAAAAAAAATCCGGTTACGATCGGATTCCGGAATAATTATATGTCCGGGTAAAAAGTTATTGTCATATACAGACTCAGCCTCTCTTCTAGACTCAGACTCAGCCTCTCTTCTAGACTCAGACTCAGCCTCTCCCTTCGGTATTAATCTGTCATCTAATCAAACTTTTGCTTTTAACAAATTTTCCGGTTCTCGCCGGATACCGGGCGAACTAGTTGTCCGGCGAGAAAATGGTTTTCACCATCTCGTTCAGCATGTCTTCTAACCCATAAGTCAAACATCTAATCAACTTCAAATGAAACTTTTACTTTTAACCAACTTTCCGATTTTTGCCGGATTCCGGACGAACTACTTGCTCGGCCAGAAAATGGTTTTCACCGTCGTGTTCAGCATGTCTTCTTACCCTTAAACCGACTATTTAATCAACTTCATATAAAACTTTTACTTTCAACCAACTTTCCGGTTTTTGCCAGATTCCGGACAAACTACTTGTCCGGCGAGAAAATGGTTTTCACTATCGTGCTCAGCATGCCTTCTTACACCATAATCGTCTATCACATTAGATGTTTAAAAATATTTTGTTTGTCCATTAATTTGAACCCCTCCCCACCCCTAAGTGTAGGGCTACTGAGCCCATCTACGAATTTGACCTTACCCTTGACCAAATGAATCCTCACACCAAGTTTCATCAAAATATCTCATTCTCTTCGAGAGTTAAAGCTCGCACAGACGGACAGACGGACGGACTAACAGACGGACGGACGGACAGACGGACAACTTTTGTGATGTCATAGGTATGCGTCCACTTACGTTTTGGGATCACAAAAACTAACCAAAATTGTCAACATATACTAGAAAGTGGTCAAATTTCATATAAAATACTGAGAACAAACAATATAAAAAGTAACGATTGGGGAAATAGACAACGAGGGGTAAAATAATAACCTATTACTTTCTGTTCTTCTTGAGAATAAAGGGCTAGGGATTGCTATGGCCGAAAACTGGTCGACAAATTTTGTGTCCGGTTTTATTCCGGATGAACTACTTGTCCGGCAAGAAAATAACTTTCACATTCGGATTCAGCACGTCTCATTACCCCCAAATCAACAATCTCAATAGCTTCAAAAAGGTCCCTTAATTTGAAACGCCCCCCCCCCCCGCCATGTAGGGCTACAGAGCCCATCTACGGACTCGACTTTACTCTTGACCCAAAGAATCCTCAAACCAAATTTCATCAAAATATCTCATTCCCTTTGAGAGTTACAGTGCGCACAGACTTACGTTTTGGGATCCCAAAAAATGATTAGGTAGATTAAATGACCAATCACAGATAACACGTCGACGAGTTTCGTCAAGTTTAATAGATGGTATAATATCTAATAGCTAGTTTACGATCAAATAGCTTTTTTCAGGAACGACGCAACTAGACTTCTCTCAATGGGGGGGGGGGGCTTCTCAGGTTGGCCTAAATACGTTCTATATTATTTCTTTTTGTTTTTGGTGGTTTAGCTTGTTTTTCAGAGACTGGATTTTTAGTGTCTACTTTTCTGGGGATCCCAAAACGTAATTCGAGGGATACCTATGACTTCGTTAAAGTTTCGATAAAGTCTGTCAGCACGATTCTCGAAGGGATAAATATATTTTCTTCAAACCTGGTATGAGGATCCATTGGGTCCAAGTACAGATCAAGTTCGTCGATGAGCTCTGTAGTATTATTTAGGGGTGGGGGAGGGTTTCGAATTAAGCGACGGAAAAAAATGTTTTAAAAAGCCAATGAGATAGTCGATCTAGGGGTAAGCAGACATGCTGAATCATATTTGAAACTTATTTCTCGCCGGACAATTGGTTCGTCCAGAATCCGGCCAAAATCAAATCTTTTTTTTTACATAAAAGTTTTATTTGAAGTTGATGAAATGTCCAATTTAGGGGGTATGACAATTGTTTTCTACCCGGCCAAGTAGTTCGCCCAGGATCTGGCCAAAACCGGCAATTTTTTTAAAAGACATACTGAATCCATATGACCATCATTTTCTACCCGGACATATAGTTCGTCTGGAATCCGGCCAAAACGGGAAATATTAAAAAAAATTATCTGAAAGAGGTTGGATGGAGTGGTAAGGAGGCATGCTGGATCCGTATATGAAATCTTGTGATATGCTTAGAGTGGAGCAATTGGGATGAAACTTGGTGGGAAGAACAAGCTCAAGCCCTAGATGCATCAGTGACAAAGCCGGACCAGATTCGGGCACAAAATCGTGGAAAACATCATGTAAACAATGAGCTGGATGACGTGATTATTTCACTGGCATGTTTTCTCTCATATTTCCCGCATATCACTTAGGCTAACTATTTTAAAGTCGGCTACGAAATAAGCGTGCAAAAACGGGTTCATCAAGCACCGGCAGATTAGACCCAAATACTTCCTAAGCCCCGCACCCCTCACATTTCTTGAGGCAGTGAGCCGTTTAAAATAGATAACTTCATCAAGAAAACTATTGTCTGGCAAATTCGACTCACCCGTCGCACGGGAGGCAGCTGTTGTTTAGTAAACATCCTAACAACAAGGCGCTTAATTGCCTAATTAAGAGGGGAAGACGAAGTCACTCGCGAAAATACAATCGCCGCTAGTGCAAACCAACAGTCTGCCCGAGACAGAAGGTCCCAGGTAAAGTCGCTTACGAAACGCCGACACAGTTTGAACTGTCAAACAAAAGCATGCGGAAAGCCTAGGCGGTTAAATTACACGATTGGGGAGGGGAAGGGGGTCTGAAGTATGGCGAAAAAGACATGAACCAAGAAGATAAATTTTAAAACAGGAGTGGATGATGGTTTAATGTAAGGTTACAAGTTCAAATGCACATATCCAGGAAAGGATCTGTCCTGCGCGGCAAAAGAACGCTTAAAGCTAGGTGGTCGACGAACGCGAATCGTAGGAGACAATAAGAAAAATCAGCGTCTCTAGACCATAAATTCACGCAGTGACGTGTCGAGTACGACTCGAATAAAAATTGTATTCGTGTCGGGTCTCAATTCGTGAGCGGACAGAAAATCGCGTTCCATGGGCAGCAATATTGAGTACGTGAACAAGAGTTGACTGATATGGCGGAAAAGGGCACAAATCATTAAAGTTTAACTGGAAAGCCAAATTATTTTGTATCATTTGACTGAGCATACTGCATATTTGGCTTGTGTTTAGGGATTTGTTTTATTTTTCACTTTATGATCTTCAGTATATCTACGTCCGTCGTCACAACGTAAAATTTTACTATGACGCGGAAAATTTGAATCTCAAAGCTCGCTGAATGTAGCTCACTGCGTGAACACTAATTTTCGAAATCGTTTTCGTCAAGCACACAATACAAGTAAAAGCGCATAGAGGTACCACAAATCGACACGGAAATTCCACAATATGAAAATCAATTTTTCGTGCATGGCGGAGCAACGAAGTAACGCATTACTTCATACATTAAGTGAATACTGATGGATAACGAGATTGTCCTATCTCAGTCCTTTTCAGTTAAACGTTAACAGACAGACATTTTACAGACAGACATTTTTTTTTAGTTTCATCAAAAAAACATATAAATTAAACAAACAATTTACCATTAACGGACACTTTTAAGACAAAAGAACCCTGATTATGGCCTCAATTCTAACCACCATGAATCCGCTATATCATTCTTTCATTCTTTCAAAATCAATAACATTAATAAATACCCTTTCCTCTTTTCACACTTCTTTCCTATTCAAAGAATGGGATTTGACCATTCTCTTGAATGATGCCAGACTTACAGCCACTCTGACCGATTCTGGAAGGTCATTCCATACACTCACACCTATGTCCGTGAGAACAAATCCTGCTCTTGTTGTATTTCTTCTCTCGTGAGCTAAATCCTCCGAATTTCGGGTAAAATAAGGGTGATAAAACGAGTTAGTGTTAAAAAAATTATAAAGTACTCAGGGCTTACCTTATTTACACTTTGAAAAACAAAAATCGCTAGCTGGTAATCACGAAGCTCACCTACGTTCAAAATCCCATTCTTTCTAAAACACTCCGCAGTATTCTGACAATTTTGAAATTCTCCGATGAGACGCAACGCTTTGTTTTGTATTATTTGGGTTCTTTTATAATTCACCAAGAAATTACTTGCCCAAACAGAACAACCGTACGTGATGTATGGATGACAACCGTACGTGATCTAAGGATGACAACCGTATGTGATGTAAGGATGACAGGAAAGATTGCTGTGAACATAACTGTACCTTTTTGTTACTGCAAAATCCTAATAACGACAACCCAAATTATTCTCAACTCTTTAACAAATAACCCATCTAGGTCGCCCTCTCAGTATTCCTTCGTTTCGATAGGTCGATAGCATTCATTGAGCTTGGTGACACGTCTTCATTCTTGAAAATATGGCGGAATGTCAAGCAGAAGGGTTCTCAAGACGAATAATTCAAAGACACTGACACCGCCCTATACTTAAAAGTATTGTTTCTACTTTTTACTGATAGGCTACACCAGCTTTGTCTTTAAATGTACTGCTTTGAGCAGTTTTGACAGATTACAGCAAGTGTACTTCTGAATTCGTCATTAGATTATCCCACGGTCGTGTCGAGTCCTGGTTTGAAATACCGACTTTTGTGTGGTTGATGCAGACCTCCTAAGCCAGAGAATATTTCCCTGAATTTCAATTAATGTCATAAATTAAATCTTTTTAACTAATGTTTCCGAATTAGCTACGGAGGAAATGCTCGCGTGCTACAGAGATTAGATGATGAAAGAATTGGCTTTATGTATAAAGTTGGGAATGTAAAACAAAAGTGTTCAGAAACGGATATGAAAAATTAAGCATGACTAAGCCGTGGTGTCCCAGAAGAGTTGGTTCCTTTGGTTACTTTTTGCAATTTCTTTCGGTTTAGCCTATTCACAAGCGAGCAGGAAATTACAGTGAAATAGGCATTTGGTAAATCTCTGGGTTTTTTTTTTCGTTTGCTTCTGTCCGACGCTAGAACTGGAAAGAAAGGGGGAAGTCCGGTTATGCAAAGAAAATAAGGACTTAGCAAACTTCCGTCTGAAAATTAACGTCGGCGATCAATATACAGCGAAAAGCCAACCAGTGAGGGTCGGAACATAGCAAAAGTAAAACACAGCTGATATATCCATTACTTCTAAAGTCAGTTGTCCGCTCTACAGACGACACTCTTCCCTACAATTGGTTGGGAAAAGTGAAGTCGAATCTATCTAAAAAAAAAAAAAATTCCGGTGCGATAGTATTTTGTCTCCTTCTTTGTAGTTTTCTTTTTCTTCTTGTTTGTTTGTGTTCTCCCTTTTCCATTTCTGTACTCCGCTTGTTTACTGTTTTGTTTACTGTGTCAAGTGTACTGGGTCAATAAAATGAGTTCTTTCATTCATAGCAAACAAGGTTCGCAGAAAGCGCCTAACAAGGACAGCAAAGCCTTACGAAAGCGGTGTCATTTCATTAAATCTTCCTAAGAATTTCCGAAACTTCTGGAAAGGCTCGATCAATTAATAGCGAAGTTAATGCTACACGTCGCCGGACTGATCACACTACAAAGACAGCACAAACAATGGAGTAGCGGTGTCACTTCATTAAATCTTTCTAAGAATTCCCGAAACTTTTGGAAAGGCTCGATCAATTAATAGCGAAATTATGCTGAACCTTGTTAACCACTTTGACATCATTGGGTTCTGGAGGATCTCGGGCGTTCCATTTCTGATAAGGACTAAATATTGTGCTAAAAAATTCGCACGGGAAAGACTGTTGCGGTTCCGGCTAGAAAAATGCTACACGTCACCGGACTGATCGCACTAGAAAGACAGCACAAACAATGGAGTAGCGGTGTCACTTCATTAAATCTTTCTAAGAATTTCCGAAAATTCTGGAAAGGCTCGATCAATTAATAGCGAAGTTAATGCTACACGTCGCCGGACTGATCGCACTACAAAGACAGCACAAACAATGAAGCCTTCAATTAACTTGAAGTTTAACCGAAACGGGCTGAGATGGGGCCATCTATTTACTAGTTACCATACTAGTTACCATTTACTAGTTGTATAGTAAAAGTTATACTGTGTATTTTGTAAGTTACTTTCTTTCGTGTTTTCCTTTCTTTTTCTCTTTTTTTCCTTATTATTTACTCCGTCTTTGTGCCTTGTGTTTATTTTGACGGGTTATAAATAAAATCATCATCATCATCATACCCATCACTTATTAACTTAAAGAGGCTTGAAGGCCCGATGAAAATGCCTTACTTTGTTGATAAATATTCTTTGAGCCCAAGCTGACTTTTTGAATGAATGTTACTTTGTTGCTCCGCTATCCACGAATAATCGATTTTCTAATGGTGGACTTTCCCTGTCGGATTAGTGGTAGGCAGGCCCGTACCCAGGAATTTATTTCGGGGGGGGGTTTGCCTGCTGGTCGGAGAAAAAAGTACAAAAAACACATATATCAGAGGGAAAAGCCTATAAAAATGATTATTTTTGTATGTTTGGGGGGGGGGGGGTCAACCCCCTACCCCCCCCTGGATACGGCCTTGAGTGTCACGTAATCTTTGCAAGAGCTTCCAAGCTGACTTTTTGAATGAATGTTACTTTGTTGCTCCGCTATCCACGAATAATCGATTTTCTAATGGTGGACTTTCCCTGTCGGATTAGTGGTAGGCAGGCCCGTACCCAGGAATTTATTTCGGGGGGGGGGGGGGGGGTTTGCCTGCTGGTCGGAGAAAAAAGTACAAAAAACACATATATCAGAGGGAAAAGCCTATAAAAATGATTATTTTTGTATGTTTGGGGGGGGGTCAACCCCCAACCCCCCCCCTGGATACGGCCTTGAGTGTCACGTAATCTTTGCAAGAGCTTCCAAGCTGACTTTTTGGATAAATGTTACTTTGTTGCTCCGCTATCCACGAATAATCGATTTTCTAATGGTGGACTTTCCCTGTCGGATTAGTGGTAGGCAGGCCCGTACCCAGGAATTTATTTTTTGGGGGGGGGGTTGCCTGCTGGTCGGAGAAAAAAGTACAAAAAACACATATATCAGAGGGAAAAGCCTATAAAAATCATTACTTTTGTGTTGTTTTTTTTTGGGGGGGGGGGGTCAACCCACTCCCCTGGATACGGCCTTGGTGGTAGACTACCTCTATGCGCTTGTACTTGTTTTGTATGTTTTACGAAAAGTTCAGGCACTGAGGAGTCTTCACCAAGCTCAAACTGCCACTAAAAGCAGCGTTTTTGTGCTGAGATTCAAACTTTCTGCGTCATCGTAGAATTTGCGCTGTAGGGACAGCCGTCATTCTAAACGTTACTACTAGAGCAGATAGCAAAAAAAAAATAATAAAAAACCCTTAAGCAGAATCCAAATAATACAGTGTATTCAACTACATCAGTTAGCTTAGCAGTTAAAATTCAATGTGATCCTACGCACATTTATCTTTCTTACAATTCTTATCATTCTTACGACTTTCCAAATTCCAACACGTCGCTACAGTACCTAACATCTCTCATAAGTTCTTGAAAAGAGTGACTACTTGTATTTCTAATCCCAAATTTAGCCAGGCCACAAAAACAATACAGTATTGGCTCTAATACAAAAAATCAAAATAAAGGGATTGCTCACTGTCCACCACCTGGTGTGTCCCTAAACCTCGGCGGCCCCCACAGCGCACGTAACCGGCACGCCACCGACATCCCACGGCGCCAAGTGGTGTACATCATTTCTGGGAGTGAGGAACCCATCGCAGAGAATCACACAAGCAGTGTCACCAGGACCGTATCCAAGAATTAATTTCGGGAGGGGGGGGGTTGCCTGCTGGTCGGACAAAAACACATAGATCACAGGGAAAAGCCTATAAAAATGATTATTTTTGTATTTTTTGTTGTTGGGGGGGGCAACCACCTACCCCCCCCCTGGATACGGCCTTGAGTGTCAGGTAATCTTTGCAAGAGCTTCCTAAAGCTTCATAGAAGCTTCTAGGAAGCTGCATCCTAGGTTGCAACCCATGCTACAAGTCGCTGCACTGATCGAACTACTGTGGTGGTAATGCGTGGTAGACTATTCTAGAAACGGTCCGGATGGAGTAAGTAAGTAAGTAAGTAAGTAATTTTATTACCCGAAAATTCACAAGGAATTAGGAACGGAGTATGAAAATGAAAAAGAAAAGAGAAATCACACTATGGAACATCATCAACAGTATTTACACATTATGTACATAAACAAAACTACTGGCAGAGGATGGCTAGCCACGGGTTCGCTCCTCCCTTAGCCTTTTCCAGAAAATTCTCAACGACACGGTTAACACAAACTGTTGGATCGGATACACCGTACGTACGCATGATATAGGAGTTCCTCGTCCACGGGGGAAGTCTCAGAAGGAACTTCGCGAATCGAAAAAACAGAACTCTTACTTTTGCACACTGCGCGGACGACAAGTATTTCCAAAAAGGTGCTATATACAGTACATGTGGAAGAGCAATGGCATTATACAGCGACGCGAGGTATCTACGGCAAAATCGATGTCTGTTACCAATAATTGACCCGTACGCAATCCGGATTTTCGCCTCTACGTGCCGTACAAGCAGCGTTGCGGTGGAGTGGAGGCTTCGACCGATTGGTAGACCAAGGTAAGTAATACTCTCAGATGGTTTCACAACTGAATCTCCTAAAGAAATTTCTTCTTCGCAATACTCCGCGTTGAACAAGAGCTACGAGCTCATATGGCACTTGTACGAGTAGGCTGTACAAGAAAGTAGATGAAAACGTCACAAAATACACCCGCCATCCAAAAAGGCGGTTCGGAAATAGAAATAGGATATTTAGTTTCACTCATTTCTGAGCAGTTCCGGCATCGTCTCGATTGCAAATGCACATGACTGTTCAAACTTTCATCCCAATAAATCCATTTGTTTGATCCCTAGACGTGCTACACGATTTCCGGTACTCACTCTATTTCCACCTACCGTGGCCGAATCTGGTTCGGAATAAAAAAAAATCGACCACCTAAAGCATCTTCGTTTATACCATCTACCAAGTTTCACTCGAATCTGAGCATTTTTGGAAAGTTCCGGTACCCCCCCCCCCTTCCCACCAACGTTGTCGGAGCCGGTTCGGGCCCAATCTCTTAATTCCCTCATAAAGTTTGACTGAAATTGGAGCATAGCCTATCTGCAAGTTTCCAGTACCCCCCCCCCTACCTTGGCCGAATCCGGCCCAGACGCCAAATAACAAATCTAGGCCGCATAAACTCGGCACTGTCGAATTGCATCTCATTCGGTCCATCCGTTTGGTTTTTGTGCATGTCAAAAGTCCCCCCACCCCCAATTCCCCTAATCGTGGTCGCATATGGTTCGAACGCACGTTTTACATGTCGAGGCCATCGATTCGTATCACCCATGAAGTTTCACTCGAATCAGACCACTCGTTCGCAATTTATAGAAGTCCATATTTCTCTTCTCTTGCTCCCCCAAAAATGCTCGGATCTAGGAACGGAAGTTTCCGGGGGTACGTTGTGTCAGGTTTTTAAGTCAAGATAATTCGGGTCGCTAACATGCCTGCAAAGTTTCGTTGTCGTTTTACATCTGGAACTATTCTAACTCACGACTACCGGAATTCCATGAAACCCCCTCCAACTCCCCCCACAGAGCCCCGAAACCATCTGGCTCCGTCAATTTCATCTAGGCCTAATGCTTGTTCCATCCATTAAGTTTCGTCCCAATCCCTCTACTTTTAGAGTTTCTTGAGTTTTCCACCCCCCCCCCCCCCCCCCATCCCCACAGATATCGGACCCGACTCGGACGTGACACTGAACGTCCGAGGCGATAGCTCACCAGACAAGTTTCATTCAAATCCGATCACCCGTTCAAAAGTTATGCACGCCACTAGATTCCGGACTCCCCATCCACCCACTCCCCCCACGATGGTCGGGTCGGGGAAACGGCTGTTCTCAAGTCAATCTGTTCGGATCCCTGACATACCTGCCAAGTTTCATCGCCCTAGGACATCAGGAAGTATGCCGAACTCGCGGGATCGCTAGAAATCCGGACCCCCACCCCAACTCCCCCACAGTGCCCTGATCCGGTCCGGTTATGTCAATGACGTGTCGAGGACCTGTGCTTGTTTTTCCCACCAAGTTTCATCCCGATCCCTCCACTTTAAGCGTTTCTCAAAATTTCCGGTTCCCTCCTCCAACTCCTCCCAGTGTCATCGGATCCGGTCCGGTTATGTCAATGACGTGCCTAGGACCTGTGCTTGTTTTTCCCACCAAGTTTCATCCCGATCCCTCCACTTTAAGCGTTTCTCAAAATTTCCGGTTACCTCCTCCAACTCCGCCCAGTGTCATCGGATCCGGCCCGGATTTAAAGTGAGGTGTCTGAGACACAAGGTCATCCTACATATCAATTTTCATCAAGATCCGATCACCCGTTCAAAAGTGATGCACGCCACTAGATTCCGGACTCCCCATCCACCCACTCCCCCCACGATGGTCGGGTCGGGGAAACGGCTGTTCTCAAGTCAATCTGTTCGGATCCTTGACATACCTGCCAAGTTTCATCGCCCTAGGACACCAGGAAGTATGCCGAACTCGCGGATCGCTAGAAATCTGGAGCCCCATCCCAACTCCCCCACAGTGCCCTGATCCGGTCCGGTTATGTCAATGACTTGTCTAGGACCTGTGCTTGTTTTTCCCACCAAGTTTCATCCCGATCCCTCCACTTTAAGCGTTTCTCAAAATTTCCGGTTCCCCACCCCAACTCCCCCACAGTGCCCTGATCCGGTCCGGTTATGTCAATGACGTTTCTAGGACCTGTGCTTGTTTTTCCCACCAAGTTTCATCCCGATCCCTCCACTTTAAGCGTTTCTCAAAATTTCCGGTTCCCTCCTCCAACTCCCCCCAGTGTCATCGGATCCGGCCCGGATTTAAAGTGAGGTGTCTGAGACACGAGGTCATCCTAAATATCAATTTTCATCAAGATCCGATCACCCGTTCGCAAGCTAAAAATACCTCAAATTTTGGCTTCACCCTCCCTCCACCCCCACCCCCCCAGATGGTCGAATCGGGGAATTGATGATTTCCTATTTAAGCTGGTCGGGTCCCAGACATGCCTGTCAATTTCCATCGTCCCAGCACATCAGGAAGCACGGAACTCGCGGGATCACTACAAATTCGGACTTCTCCCCCCCCCAACTCCCCCAAAGTGAGCGGATCCGTTCCGGTTATATCAGTCACGTATCTAGGACTTTTGCTTGTACTTTCCACCAAGTTTCATTCGGATCCCTGCACTCTAAGTGTTTTCCAAGATTTCCGGTTTCCCCCTCTAACTCCCCCCAGTGTCACCGGATCCGGTCTGGATTTAAAATGGAGGGTCTGAGACACGAAGTCCTTCCATGTATTAAGTTTCATTAAGATCCGATCACCCGTTCGTAAGCTAAAAATATCTCATTTTTCCTATTTTTTCCGGATTCCCCCTCCCTCCACTCCCCTCCAGATGGTCGGATCGAGGAAGCGACAATTTCTAATTTAATCTGGTCCAGTTCCTGATATGCTTGCCAAGTTTCATCGTCCTAGCTTATCTGGAAGTGCCCGAACTAGCAAAACCGGGACCGACAGACCGACAGACCGACAGACCGACTGACGGACAGAAATAACAATCGCTATATGGCACTTGAGTAAGCTCAAGTGCCATAAAAACAATACAGCCGATTTTGACACATTAAACGATAAACCTACGTTATTGTATTCCCTATTCAACACGTCAAAATTCTTCGATAGTCGATCGGCAGACCTGTTCAAATTAAGCAGGTCGTCAGCATACGTCATCAACGAAACATCAATCCCTTTTGAAACACAAGACGTAGCTACTTGGGCTTGTGCTGGCAAAACACTATTGTTATACAAACTCGGAGACACAACTGAGCCTTGCCTTACCCCTTTAAGAACCGGTACAACAACGGTACAACAACTACAACAACAACAACTAGTTTTCTACATTAGTTGTTTACCTATAGTGTAGGCCTTTGCAATACAGATAAAATGTAGTCTATAGACTATATGCCTTAACAAGGACAACAAAACAATAAAACTTTGAAAAGCTGAATGTGAACCTATAACAAACACACCGTCGTCCCTCCTTGTTACGACTTACATAAATCATCCTGGAAAGCCAGGGACTTCGCCTATGGTACTAAACCGGACGAGGACAGCAAAAACAACAAAACGTTCAACTGTCTGAATCTGAGCGTACATAAAACCTCGCGATCAACACAGGGTCATCGATGCTTTCCAAAACTTTCATAAGCCCTTGGAAAAAACTGGACCCCTAAACGACAGCTCGTAATGTTATCTGTTTATGTTCCGATCTTCTATAATAGTTGCATACCATTAAAGTATTATGAATACCTTGAATACCTCTTGCTTATTCTGCATTTTATAATATACCTAGCTCCCTTATGGAATTATAAGCTTCTAAAATCCCCATCTTTCTCCATCGTTTCGTTTTGTACCTATGAATTTTTAGCGCTTTCTCGGCCGTGCCGAGTTTTGCCGGCTACACAACGCACAGCTTGCCAGAATCTTGAACATCCGCTGGCAACTCCTTCACGCACAAGGATATGAGAATCTTCTGTTTCTGACTTTTATTTGCTTAGCTTTCCTACTTTTTAACCACGGTGCGTTCAGTTTTAAATGTTTTGAGCCCAGTCGCGTCGGAGAACAGGAAGGCTGGATAGAACCGACAAGCGCTAAGAAGAAAACCGCTAAATTTAGATGGAAAGTCATCCAGGCCGTATCTAGGGGGGGGAGTTAGGGGGTTGACCCCTCCCCCCCCCCTCGAAACATACAAAAATAACGATTTTTATGGGCTTTTCCCTCTGATCTATATGTTTGTATGCACTTCTTTGTCCGACCAGCAGGCACCCCCTCCCCCCCCCCCCCCGAAATAAATTCCTGGCCTGAAAGTAATAGTAGGCTATGTTCGAGAAACATTTTTCAGATCCGTTTCATGGTGAAAAGATCATTTCTAGTAAGATTGTGCTTTAAAACTAGGTTCTGCGTTTAACAAATTACTTATTATACAAATTACACTGTTTTAAGCCTTTCCCGAGGCCCATTAACTTTTAACAATTCACGGATCGGTTGTTCCAGCGAGGGAGCTTCTCGCAAACAAACATGGCAAGCCTCATGTCAAGTGTGAAAATGAGTGAGAAGAAATTCGGATTCCCGAGTTTAAAGCACAACTCTTACTCGAAATGACCTTTACAATGAGGTCGCTTCAGAATATATGATTTCGAAAATACGACTGCTTTCCATGTGATATTAGCGATTTTCTTGTTAGCACTTGTCAACTCTTATCCAGCCTTCCGGCTCTCCGACGCGATGGCTGGACGCAAAGCATTTGAAAAGAGTCCAAAACAAAAGATAGACCTGATAGCCTACCATGTCTTTTAAGATTTGTCATACATTCAGATTCAGATTCAGATATTTTTTACTTCACCAAAAAAACACAACTACATTATACAAAAAACTCAACAACTACATAAAAGACAAAAATCCTGTGGGTGGCTGTATCTTTTAACCACCTTTTAACTTAAAATTATTCAGTAAATAATAACAGAAAAACTAGACTAATATTTGTTCAAAAAAAAGAAAAAAAGAGGTAAAGAAAGAGAGAAAAAAAAGGAAAAAAGAAAGAAAAATGATTCCCTCGTCACAACTTACCCACCGCCCCCCCCCCACCACTCCATAGTTACTTTTAAGATTTGTCATAGTTAGTATGATAACATAAGGCCTGATGATGTACTCACTTTCAATCACAATGGTCTCAGAGGACACAGCTTGACAATTCATGGTGACAAATTCCGGACATTGGAAAATGAAGCTTCAACAAGACCAAAGGTTTCGATGGGATCCCAAAAATTCAATATCTGATCCAGACAACTGGGTCTTGTCTTAGCCAGATCCAGTCTTCGCCAGACTCCTTGAACATTTTTATAATTAAAATTCAGAAACAGATTAAGGCCAAATAGCTAATCACCTGAGAAAACCAAGTTCAGATTTGGATTCAGCATGTGTGTTTACCCCTGTAAGTCATATCTGTTCTGACGAAAACTTCCTGCCACTTCTGCGAATTTCCCGGTTCCGGCCGAACTCCAGAACTACTTGTCCGGCGAAAAAAGAAAGCTCAAAGACGAAATCAGGGTATCTTCTTTCCCCAGTAATGAACATCTAATCAACTTCAAATAGAAATTTAGCTTATAACAAATTTTCCGATTCCAGACGGATTCCGGTCGAACTATATGTCCGGGTAAAATACGATTGTCACACAGGGACTCAGCATCTCTTCTTACCCCTAAATCGCTTATCTAATCAACTAGAGATAAAACTTTGACTTCCAACAGTTTTCCGGTTTTGGCCGGATTCCGGACGAACTACATGTCCGGGTAGAAACTTGTTTTCACATAAGTATTCAGCATGTCTTCTTGCCCTAAATCGAACATCTAATCAACTCCAAATAAACTTTTAATTTTGACAAACTTTCCGGTTTGGGCCGGATTCCGGTCGAAGTGTCCGTCGAGAAAATAGTTTTCACCATCGTCTTCAGCATGTCTCCCTACCACTAAATCGAACATTTAATCAACTTCAAATAAAACTTTTACTTTCAACAAACTTTCCGGTTTGGGCCGGATTCCGGGCGAAATACTTGTCCATCGAGAAAATAGTTTTCACCATCGTCTTCAGCATGTCTTCCTACCCCTAAATCGAACATCTAATCAACTTCAAATAAAACTTTTACTTTCAACAAACTTTCCGGTTTTGGCCGGATTCCGGGCGAACTACTTGTCCGATGACAAAATGGTTTTCACCATCGTGTTCAGCATGTCATCTTACCCCATAATCGACTATCACATTAGCTGTTTCAAAATATTTTGTTTGTCCCTTAATCTGAATCCCCTCCCCCACCCCTAAATGTAGAGCTACAAAGCCCATCTACGAACTTGACTGGTCCGACGACCCAACGAACCCTCACACCAAGTTTCATCAAAATATCTCATTCCCTTCGAGAGTTATCGTGCTTACAGACGGATGGACGGACAGACGGACAACTTTTGCGATGTCATAGGTATCCCTCCACTTACGTTTTGGGATCCCAAAAACCGGATAGTGGAAAACTGGAATAATCTCCCTGAAAGTGTGTTCAATGACGAAAATATCAATCAGTTAAAGCAGGTGTGGATCGTCACCTGGCTCAAATTCAATTTAATGTACACAGTGTCTCTAGAAATTAATAGAGGCGACAGCCTATTTACTGCAGTTATATTATATTATGTCTTCCAAATCGAAAAACAACACTTTGATGCGTCTTATGTCCCCATGTGTGAAAGAGTTGTCAGCGTACCTTGACGGTGACACTGAAGATAGCAAACACAATGAAACTTTTAAATCTATATCCACTGGATTTCTCAATCCCAATCTGCTCTTCAGCTTTTCCTAAATACAAACCTACCCTCTGTTATGGCCATATGGGTCATGGTCAAGATTATACAAGTTTTTAGACATCAAACGTTCCCATCTGAACAGCCACTAGTTTCTTGTAAGAAAGACGACAAAAAAGAAATATTCGTAAGGATAAAGTGTTTACGATTTGATATCTATACTCCCGAATATGCCACTGCTAATTATTCATTGACGATTGATTATGGTAGCAGAAGGAATTTGTAGTTAAATGGAGTGACGGCGACAAGAGAAGGGGTTAGAGGCTCTGCAATTAAGCACCTGACGGAATTTAAGGTTTGTGTTGTCTTGTCAGCGTCACTGTTAAATGGCACTTCCGACAAAAAAAGATCGAACGCACTACGAAGCAGAGACCAGACTCTGTTTCCAGCAAAAACAACATACACTGTACAAATGTTTCTCTGAGTTAGGATTAAAGTTAACTGCAGTATTTACTACTGGGATTGATCTTATCTCTACTGGGACAAGATTAATCCGAATTAAAGATAGTCTTATGTCAATAGAGACAAGAATAATCCCAGTAGCAAATCCTGCAAGATTTTTTTTTGCAGTGTACTTTCAGGCAATATTTAAATTATGGAACATGCGACTGTGACACTCGAAGTGTCATACTCTTCCCTCTCCTTTCAACTTTCATAAAGCTTCCTAGAAAATCTGCATATTTAGAAGCGTTGAGAAGAATCGCCTACTTCTTGGGCATATCTAGTAAAAAAATACTAGATGATTGCGGAGTTGTGGAACGATGGATCAGGAATGGAGGAAGGAGTGACTAAGTTAGCCTAGTGAAAGAAATACTTAAGAGCCAGGAAATGCAGGTTTGGCACGACCAGAAGGATCAGTCGGAATTTTTGGGGTTTTATGCTACGGTAAGGGAGACAGAGGGTGAGAACATAATGTTTAAAGCGGGCCTTAGACGGGATGAGCTAAAGATAATTATGGAGTTGTTTGCAGGTTGTCTACCAATTGGGGGTAGAAGACGTTATATTGGGAATTGTAAGCAGAAGTTCGGTCCTTACTTCTGTCCGATGTGTGGGTGCCTTGATGAGAGGTGTGATTCACGCGCTTTGCGACTGTATTGAGCTGAGTGACTGGAGAAAAGAAGAGTATGATGTGTGCGTATTTGACGAAGAGTGGTTAAAACGATTTTTTAAGGATGAGAGTTTTGCCGGTATAAAGAAAATGGGTCGATTTTTGAGGCTAGCGACGGAACACAGAAGTAGATTTTTGGAATAAGTAAAACAAATTAAACGAAAACGAGTATTATTAGGCTATATATTAGGGTGTTTTTTCTTCGTTAGTTAAATTTTTGCCATGGCCCTCGGGCTGCTTATAACAATAAACTATCTATCTATCTATCTATCTATACCCGCTGAGGACTGCGGATATCTGAACCTGAGCCAATAAAAAACGAAGTGTCATCCTTTCTTCTTACGACTTTCATAAAGCTTCCAGGGCTGGATTTCCCTTAACTAGGCTATTAAATCCCGCTGACTTTTCAATAGCCCATTTAGCGGCTCGTCGTGAGAGTCCGATCAGCGTTCAGCTCTCAGCCCTGCGCCATGCATTAATTCTAAAGGTCTGAATCCATTCAGAAGCGTTGACAAGGTTTGATGGATGCTATTCATATATCATGATTGAGCACGAAGAAGCTTTGCATACTGAATGAAATCGCTGAGCACCATCAATAGGGAGAACTGTCTAAGCCAACGCGTATCCCAGCTACCGTGCATGCATTGGAGCTTAATGTGCTTCATCAATGCATATTGTAGTTGAAACCACAGTGACCTCTAGCTAGAACTACAGTTTCGCTCTAAGTTTGATCAGATCGAAAAAAGCCTGAATGAACTTAAGGCAAAAATTGTGAAGGACAGTACTAGGCTTGCAAAAGTCGAGACTAAACTGGATGATATCTACCAAACTGCTCTTCGAAACAGGGTGATCGTTTCCGGAATTGATACCACTGCTCGTGACTTACCGAGTCTCGGTACAAAAATTCTTGATCGCCTAAATCTACAAATGGGTCTTAATATGGACTCTGTGGTTCAAGGAGCTAGGCGCTTGGGTGCTCCTGATCAGTCTTGATCAGTCCCTGATCAGTCCTTGAACTAGGGATGGGTTGAATTTGGCCGCTGAATTAATTTCAAACGGCAAAATGCAAAGCAATTACTATATTTTAAAGTATATTCGAAAATTTACCTAAAAAAAGAGCAATTAAATTTTGAGTCCGATGACACATGCGATCTGGACCCTAATCTTACCTTGCCCCACTCCTAAGATATAATAAAATGGCGCAACTGACTTACAAAGTTGGGAAAGCAAATCTCGAATTTCAGCCCTTCTTGTCACGGGTCCTATCATGTCTTGATGCAGCTAGAAGAACAAACCCAGAAGGGCCGATATATCGATGGAACAATCTCAGATGACGTATCCGTTTAGCACAATCACTGCCATCGGACAAAATTTACATATTATAACAAAATCAGCAAAGTTTTCGTCAGACAAAATCCATTTTAGCTGCCTCCCCCCAACTTTCCAACGAAGCAGCCGGAACCAGTCCGAGCCTACGAATGGCTTATATGTACCTTGTGCTCTTATTAACTATCAAGTATCATATGAATCGGCACATTCATTCGGGAGTTGAGTATTCCACGTGATTGCGGATGCCCCTCCCTCCAATTCCCAAGGATACTCGGTTCCAGAAAAGTGAGGTTCCATGAAATCCCGTCACGTAGCCAATAAATCTGCCAAGGTTTTAACCTTTCTAGCAAGTACACGTTTTCCTAATTTTTTACAGGCGCTCTACAGCCAGCATCACAGCGTTCAGACACAGCAGCAGCACTCGAAAAGGTAAAACCTAGGGCATGCGTCTGTTCTACCAACAAATTTCGTCCCCATTCCTCTGCACGTTTTAGGCGACTAACAAGATTTCCGAGACCCTCCGGATCCAGTCCAGACTTATAAATGGCAAACCGGGGCATGTGCTCTCCCAGCTAACAAGTTCCATCCGAATGGCATGGTCCGTTCGGGAGGTATGCATGCAAAGTTTCAGGGAAAGACTTGGGCAAAGGACGGTTCCAAGTGAATCAGATCTCATCTTTTATATACCTTCCCCGTATCATACTCACAACTTAACTGGAAATGTCAAAATTACCGGACCGACCGACCGACGAAAAAGCGGTCGGTCTGTGGGTCGCGAACACTGGTAGGTTATGTATGCAGCTTTTAATCTTATCCCTGTAGCCTACTCCAGATCTTCAAAAATCGAAAACAAACCATTTGTATTATTTTGTTGTGTGGCAAAAGTACAGCAGGACTCCAATAAGTACCTATGAGTATTTCTTTACCGTAAGTGTGACCAATAACTGTACCCAACTTGTCCAGACTGTCAGACAGGTCGTGTAATTTTACAGTGCAACTGATCCCTTCCTCGCTTTACGTCCATTAGAACTCCTCTCCGCAAAAGTTTTTTCCTTGGCGACACAATCTTAACTTCATGTTTCCATAGATTATTACCGCTCTTGCTTCCATGACGAAAACATATCCAGGTCAAAGTGATATGAAAGTTCCAAACGACTTGAAAACAAGAGAAATGCTCAGGCCAGGCAACTCGGAAACTATACTGTGAGGTAAGCCTATCTGCAATGATGACACATTTACGAGATAAGAAATAAAACGATGTACAACAGGCTAAATCCGTCATTCTTTTGGGCAAACCTTCCAACCAAGTGGCGAAATGGAAAACGACGGCAGAACCTTACGATTCAACCTTCCAAAACGAGGTAAGGGCACACGTGCCGGAATCCGCAATGGCCGGTGATATGAACCACATGGGCTGGTCTGTTGAACCGAGTTACAACTACAAGGAAGATATTTGAAGTGAATTTGTACTAAAAACTAGATCAAGCCAATTCAGGCAGTAATATGATGTGTTAAATACTATTTCCCAGACCTAATTTTAATTGGTTATTCAATTCCAGAGACGGGTCGTACTTCTGTCATGAGCAAAGATTAAGTTAGATTCGCTTGTTCAGTAAAGTTGATACTTCACAGTTCGCTGCGTACGCTCCGCCAAATCACCATGCCGCTACGAAGATCAGACAGAAATGCGTGAGATCTCCCTTTGAGCCATTACCATGAGCTCTCAGCTCCTTCTGAATTAGCTTTATACAAATACCGAAGTTTACATTTGTAAAGTTTAACCAGATAGGGTTTAGACACGACAAACGATACTACAACGGTAAACGATTGCCGAAAAACACTTCTTGTTTGGGACACCCACAATAGCGGGCTTTCTTCAGCTTGTGACCTTATAATCTGGAACTAAACATTTCCTGATTTTCGCTTGATTAGCCACTGAAATGCACGCTTTCGCTGAGATTCAGATTTTCCGCGTCGGAGTGAACTTCGACTTGTCGGGAAGCAGTAGATATTCTGAGCGCCACTACTAGAGCCCACGGTGAAATAATAAAAAGAATTGCTTAGCAGAGACAAAATAATTCAGTCAATCAATAATTTGATTAGCCAATATGGCACTAAACGTACCCATATGGAGTATCGGGTGGCACCGATCTAGAGAAGAGTCAAACTCGGCACGGCGTTGGCCACAGCCACAAAGGGATCGGTAACGCCGTAAAGTCTCGTAACTTCGTGGTTACGAGCCCAGGGAGGAAGGCCGAATAAGTACTTAGCATACTTACAGAACAATTTACGAACTGCCCTTAAATCAGTGTATTCACATTTAAGACACAGATAAGCTGGGTTTTTTTTTGGACTTTAATGTTTCAGGATTTGCTGCGAACGCTATGGCAACTGCACTATTCTACTCCATAGACAAAACAGAGCCAAACAACCCTCCATCAACAACAACGGCTGGGAATTGTCCAGCGCTTCAACTTGCGAAGATGTATAGCGTGATTCAAACTCTCAGCAGACAGCCAAGCTACGATACATAAAATGGCAATAACAGCCTTCCACGACCAGTAGTGACTTATTTCGTCAGACCGAGAAATTCAACCCTTAAGCATCTAGTTAAACCACATGAAAACTGCTCGTCGGGGAGCCAATTCGTGATTTTCGAAAACGAATTTTTGTTGGCAATCGATTAAAAAAATTAGCACCGCAATAAACTTCTGGGAGCGATAAAACCATTATACGAATATGCTATCGTATAGCAATTTAATAAAAAAGAAAATTTAAAAAGGATATAGACAAATGGGATCGGAAGCGTCATAACAAGCAATCGGATTGTACTAATATTAGCGTCGCGAAGGGTGTGAATTTCTTGGACCGTCTTCAAGCAGATAACAGGCCATTCTCGAGGGGTTGGTCACTAGAACTGAGTATGCATACTCAGCGCCGACTCGACCAATTCGAAGAGGGACGAAAGGATGAAGTATGATGAAGTACATGCATGTTTAAAGTTTATCGTGCCCCCGCCCTCTCATCCGAGTTGCCAAAAAAAAACAAGATTGGTGAATGAAAATTGGAGGCGAGCTATCGGTATACTCCTCCGTCACCTCTTCCCCTTGAAATTTAAAACTAGCAAAAGAATTTTCGTAAAACATGCTACATCGCCAAACACTTATCACACATCGCAATTCGCAGCGGATTATGTAAACCAGTATAACTCGGTCTGTATGGGTGATTATATGTAAAGTGTAGATGGGCGAGGGGGATTTAGAGTTGTTGGGAATACTCGTCCGTCACCTACCCTTTCCTAAAACTGAAAAATAGCAACAGAATTTCTCGAAAACATGCTACATCGTTGAAACACTTGGTCAAGGTCTGTAACTACCGGCGTGTGTTAACGCGCCCTTAACTGAAGTGTGTTAACGCGGTCACCTTCCTAGCTGATGGAACCAAATCTTACCTGTTGGTTTCCCCGTCACGGCAACAGCCACACCAACAACGATGAAACAGCAAATCCAATTTCGTTTCATATTCAATGGCGTAATCACCTGACCGACCAAATGTGTCTTCCTCTTTCCTCAATAATTCTTACACTGCACCCAATCAACCAAACTTCAACTTAATTCTGGGTAGCTATTCAACACGATTAACTTCGCCACACAGAACCAGGGTTGATAGCTCACCCAACGAACAGGTTTCACACTGGCACGACAAGCTCTCTCTGCTAGTTATTTTGAGCAAATATCAAGCGCAGGGTAGGCTATATAACTCCTACGAGCACCTCACGAACGCTTTTGCTTATCCGGCGGGTTTTTTGCGAACTTCAAACAATAACACTGACAAACCTTCTTAGCAAACACTGCTGAAACCACTGAGGTACAAAGAAGATAGTAAGACAACTTCCTTTTACCGGAACTCTCCACGACTCGCCCAATATTTGACTGACTGAATATGAACTGGCACTACAGCAATCAATCTGGAGCGGATAACTTTCGCAGCAACTGCTTTTCTGCAAGCCTTCGCACAAGACTATGATATCTTCTGTTTGGCCAAAACTAAAGGCTTCAGCAGCAGTCTTGCGGGTGGGGGTGAATTTCAATATTTCAACACCACGTCGGCTGAACTGATACAGGGACTAACCGTAGTCCGCCCATGGCTGGCAGAGTTCGTCACAATCACTGCAAATTCCAGCTGTTTTTCGCCAACTGCAGACACTTTCACAGCTTAACACATACGTCACCTTCGAGCAGCGTCCAGCGAAGTACTTATCGCGTAATCACTTGAAGAATCGTTTCTCGTTTCCTGTTTCCGTTAGCTCTGCAACAAGAAAGGAAATTACGGCTGGGCTCTTGATTGTTTTGCGTTGAGGGCAGAAATTGCTTTTTTACTCGCAAGCGCGGTACTCAAACAGCAGCTGGACGAGGTGTCAAAATCTGTCAGATATTCTGGAAATCCAGAACAAGCCGAGAGTGAGACGAGCAAAAAGTTAAACGAATGGGAGGAGCAATGCGTTCCCAACAGTGTGTGTTGGCGTTTGAGCGAAAGTAACGCCAATGCTATCCTGACCCTGGCAAGAGTAAGTGTTAATTACCGGCTTTTCTGCAGCCGACCGCATCCATACAAGTACAATTTTGTAACACCAATCCGCTTTTATTACACCTGCCTTAAGGCCAAGTGCCATATACCCATCACTTTTCTGTCGGTCGGTCGGTCAGTCCGGTGTTTACGAGTTAGGTTGCTTCCAGATGTGCTAGGAAGATGAAACTTGGCAGGCATTTTAGTGACTCGACCAAACTAACTTGGAAATAGTTACTTGCCCCATCCGACCATCGTGGGGGGAGGGAGGGGAGCCGGAATCATTACCACCGGAATCATCAAGGAGCAAGTATCATTCTGTATATATAAATCTCACAGGTCACATAACGGATCACACGGCGGTACAAATACTGACGTTACAGTGGCATTTTATTAAACATGATAGCGAAAATAGGCACACCGAGAGGCACACACGTACTAAAGTGCCTGTTTGTTTTTGTTTTTTTTACTGGCTTCAGCTGCGAACGCGTACGACTGTTTACAGGCGCATCAGGTGGTAGGATATAATATATTACCGGTAGGATATATATATAACAACTAAGTTTTGCACAACTTGGCTGTTCAACTCAACCTGTCCACTAGCAGGGCTCCTTTTACCGCACTATATACTTTTGTCAACTGCCTGGTAATGCGCTGGAGGACACCGTGTTTGGTTGGATAGAAAAGGTGTTTCATTCGTGGAAGTACCATGTGTTTTGTGTTCACTGTTCAGTGAGACCAAATCAATTTTCCATCCATCCAAAGTAGGGCACACATGGAGCATCATCTACTTCTGTCGAACTTAAGTTCGTCTAGCAGAAATCAAGAATAGTGTTAAAGCACAACTCTTACTAGAAATGATCTTTTCCCTATGAAAAGAATCAGAAAAAATGTTTTTTGAAGTACCATTTACTTTCCACCTAAAACTAGCGATTCTCTTGTTAGCGCTTGTCGACTACATCCAGCCTTCCTGCTCTCCGACGCGGCGGCTGGGCGCAAAACATTTGAAAACTGAACGTGTCTTGGTCAAAAAGTGGGAAAACTAAGCAAATAAAAGAAGTAATAAACAGAAGATGATCACATCCATATATGTGCAAGAGTTGTCAGCGGACGTTGAAGACTCCGGCAAACTTTTTGTTGGATCACGGGAAAACTCGGAAAGGCCGAACGAGCGCGAAAAATTCGTACTTACGAAACGAAACGATGGAAAAAGGTGGGGATTTTAGAAGCTTCTAATCCCATATCGGAGCTAAGTATATTATAAAAGGCAGAATAGGCAAGAGGTGTCCTTTAAGGGAAGAAAATGAGAACATGTTGATGAAGATAAATACTCCTGGATCCTGTATCCTGTTCCAAACTGGCAATTGTAGTGGTTTGTGACACAAGCTCCTCGATAGCTCATATCAATCAATCAATCGAATTTATTTCCAAATAGCTCAAAGCTAGAAGGGGAATAAAACATTTACGAAATACAAAAAAAACGAAACAAATTAACTAATACATTTAAAAGATATGACCAGAAATAAATGACGAGGTGAAAAATACATAGTTAGAGCGTAAGGAGACGAGTTCAAATCCCGTTTGAAGTTCACTCTTGTTTTATATTTCACTAAACAATTGACCGGCCCATGTACGGTAGGTGTGCTTCTTTGAAAGTTAGTTGGCTTTGAACATGTGCAGTTTTGAGCTTAACGGTAAAATGAAGACCTAAACGAATCCTTCAGTTTTTTTATTGACCGATTCATTCTATTCTTCTTCAGCTTGAGAAACAACAAGAATGAAGGATTAATTTTTACTGTTTTCGCAACACAATCTCGCAGTGCCATGCCACGCAAATGTAGAGTCACGCAAACGCAATTCAACAGCCTCGACAGTAGTAACTCTCTTGACAAAGTAACAGGAGGGTGCTAAAACTTGTCAAAGTACTCTGATTACCATGAGAAACGATATGGAAATCATATAGGGAACAAATTGACTACGCTCCGCGGGTAGGTTCATGCATTAGACACCAGGGAAAAATTAAATTTGGCACCCGTCCCCCAGCCTTTCATCCAACTGGTTGCAAATAATGGTAATAGACAGATAGAACGAATCTCTGACGATATTAATCTTTTAATGAAGCTCGACGTCAATGATGCTAACCCGTATGGCGTGATCAACTACTCGCTAATTATTCTGAATCTAGTCGCTTAGAAGACGAGAATAAATCAATACCAAATAGCGATATGAGCTCATAATAAGAAAACATCTCGTAAAGCATATATAAAACTCAGTTCATAAACTGAAAATCAGAGCGGGGAATCACTAAACGTGCAAGGTTCGTGAAGTACCTAGGAATTAATGTTGATTAAACCCTATCATTTAAAGAACATGTGAAGTCAGTTTCTAAAACATTGTCGCGTAACCTAGGTATGATGCGTAAATTAACACATATTTCCCCCCTAAATGTTTTACGGTTGTTATATTTTTCCCTGATTCATCCTTATATTTTGTTTTGTTCGTCAATATGGCTTGGTACTTTCCCTTCGGTACTTTGCCCAATCCGGTGTGATTAAGAACAACGCTGTTAGAGTATTTTGTGGCGTTGGGAACCGGGAGTCTACGAGGTCAGTTTACAAAGAAATAAATGTAATGCCTGCTGCTGGATTACGTGATTGTTATACGTTGATTTGTATATATAAGTATTACAATGAGAGCCTTCCGGATTGTTTTGCAGGAATATTTTTTGGGAGGTAAGATGTCCATCAACACAATACTTATGTGCGAGGAAATATTGAGGTTCCTCGGCTAGTTACAAGTAGGTCTTCCTTCTCCATTATTTACAGAGCTTCCAAGCTGTGGAATAAACTAAGTAAAGGTATTAAGGAAATCGGTAATTTTAACCAATTTAAGTCTGATTTACATATGGAGTTGCTCGGCAGGAATACCTTCGAAACTGATTAAATAAATTTTTTTCATGTTTGTTTTTCTGTAAAATTTATATAAATTTTGTTTGTTGTGTTTTGTTGTTTGGGGTCACGTAAGGTAATGTTTTTCGTTAACGTTGTTGTTTTGTTTTGGTATCGGTACATGGTCTCATTCTCCATACTCTCTCTTCTCTTCTTTTTTTCTTCTTACAAGTTAGCATAGCCTCGCAAGCCCCGCTTTTGTTGTGCTATTGAAAACAATATGTTTATTTTCAATAAGACTGTTCTACTACTACTGCTACTACTACTCAATGTGAAGAAAAAAAAAAATTATACTTAAACGGTTTACACCTATTCATACCATCGTCAAAGGTGGTAAGCCTTTTCATGCTAAGAATGAGTTTTCTTGTTCTATTTTGATAGTCTTTGTAGATTCTTTCTTGTTTACAGTTGCCATATTGTCTCTCGGATTTTAAAGTCGCACTATCGCGCACTATTTTCTCTTCAACTTGCAGTATTTTAAAATATTTGAATACTTTATAAACTGCGCTGTGGTTTCAACAAATAGCCCACGGTTTTGGCTGTTTTAAGCCTTTTCCGAGACCCGTTGACTTGTCGCGAAAACAGGGAAACAATTTACATAACCGGTTTTTCTGATGAAAAAACTTCTCGAAGACAACCGTCGACAGCGTGATACACATCGAAGGTAGCAAAAAACATCAAGTGAGAAATCAGCATGGTTTTGTTAGAGGGGTTAGAATGTACCGCACGAAATTGGTGTCTCCGGGTTTAGGAAGTAGGTTGCATTGGTATTATAGGTAAGACAGGTCCTGTAAGAATACCATATATATCAAATATTTGAACAACAATATTTAAGATATATTCAAAATTTTAAGAAAATAAAAAATAAGAGGGAGCTGGACCGAATCTGGAAGTCGGAAATATTGGAGGCTTCGGAAATCCGAATCTCCGTAGGAGCAAGTACCCCAGCCTTCCATATGTGTAGGTCAGGGCCGTACCACCACCAGAAGCGTATATTAGAGGGGGGCGACAGGGACGATCCCCCCCCCCCAAATTCTTGAAAAAAGGGTTTTTAATTGGAAAAACGTGTGCGAAATACGGGCGACAGGGGCGATCTTCATCCGAAATCTCGGAAAAGGATTTTTTTTTGGGGGGGGGGAGAAAACGTACGCGAAAATACAAATTGAGAAGCTAAATCGAAATTATTTACAGTATGGTTCAGTAATTGATCTTAGAAACAGTTTTTGAGTGGTAGTGTGCATGATTACAAGGTGTTTTTGGTGTTTTTGGTTTTTGTTGCTTGTTTTTTTTTTACTTTTTTTTGCACCGAGAGGTATTTTTAGTGTTAACAAGAGCTACGATCTCATATGGCACTTGTTACGAGTAGGCAGTACAAGAAAGTAGATGAGAACGTCACAAAATACACCCGCCATCCAAAAATGCGGTTCAGAAATAGAAATAGAATATTTAGTTTCACTCACTAGTGAGCAGTTCCGGCATCGTCTCGATTATGTGTAGCAAATCCACTTGACTGTTCAAACTTCCAAGTTTCAGCCCAATAAATCCACTCGTTTGATCCCTAGACGTGCTACACGATTTCCGGTACTCCCTCTATCCCCCCCCCCCCCAACTTTGTCGGATCCGGTTAGGGCCCAAAATATGACATCTAAGGTATATGCTCTCTCTACGTTCCATGTTTCATTTAAACTGATGCACTCGTTTGACCCCTATGCAAGCCTCAAATTTTCCAAAAATCTCTTGAAAACTTGAAAACATAAACTTCGTATATCTTAATTCCCTCTTCCTGTCCATCAAGTTTTACTGAAGTTGGAGCATAGCATAGCTGCAAGTTTCCAGTACCTCCCCCCCCCCTACCTTGGCCGAATCCGGCCCGGACGCCAAAAACAAATCTAGGCCGCATAAACTCGGCACTGTCGAACTTGCATCTCATTCGGTCCATCCGTTTGGTTTTTGTGCATGTCAAAAGTTTCCGCCCCCCCAATTCCCCCAACCGGGGTCACATATACTTCGAACGCATGTTTTACATGTCGAGCCATCGATTCTTATCATCCATTAAGTTTCACTTGAATCAGACCACTCGTTCGCAATTTACAGATGTCACTGTCCATATTTCTCTTCCCTTGCTCCCCCAAACTGCTCGGATCTAGGAACGGAAGTTTCCGGGGGTATGTTGTGTCAGGTTCTTAAGTCAATTAAGTCCGGTCGCTAATATGCCTGCAAAGTTTCTTTGTCTTGGTACATCTGGAACTATTCTAACTCGCGACTACCGGAATTCCAGGAAACCCCCTCCAACTCCACCCATGGAGCCCCGAAACCATCTGGCTCCGTCGAATTCGTATCTAGGTCTAATGCTTGTTCTCTCCATTAAGTTCCGTCCCAATCCCTCTGCTTTTAGAGTTTCTTGAGTTCCCCCCATCCCCCCACAGGTATCGGACCCGACCCGCACTTGACACTGAACATCCGAGTCGGTAGCTCTTATCCACCAGACAAGTTTCATTCAAATCCGATCACCCGTTCAAAAGTTATGCACGCCACTAGATTCCGGACTCCCCGTCCATCTACACACCTCACGCTGGTCGTATGGGGGAAACGGCTGTTCTCAAGTCAATCTGTTCGGATCCCTGATACACGTGCCAAGTTTCGTCGCCTTAGCACATCAGGAAGTATGCCAAACTCGCGGGATCGCTAGAAATCCGGACCCCCCCCCCCTTCTCCCCTACAGTGCCCGGATCAAGTCCGGTTCTGTCAATGAAGTATCTAGGACTTGTGCTTGTTGTCCCCACCAAGTTCCATCCCGATCCCTCCATTCTAAGCGTTTCTCAAGATGTCCGGTTTCCTCCTCCAACTCCCCCCAGTGTCATCGGATCCGGTCCGGATTCAAAGCGGGACGTCTGAAACACGAGGTCATCCCAAATATCAACTTTCATCAAGATCCGATCACTCGTTCGTAAGTAAAAAAAAAAAATATCTCAAATTTTAGCTTCCCCCTCCCTCCACCCCCCCCCCCCCCAGATGGTCGGATCGGGGAAGTGACTGTTTCCTATTTAATCTGGTCGGGTCCCTGACATGCCTGCCAAGTTTCATCGTCCTAGCTTATCTGGAAGTGCCCGAACTAGCAAAACCGGGACCGACTGACGGACAGAAATTACAATCGCTATATGGCACTTCGCCGAAGGTCAAGTGCCATAAAAACGGTCAAATATGCAAAACACGAAGAAAATGAAGAAATGCAAAAAGAAACAGCTATGGTTTCAAATGTTCCATGTCAAGTCCTGATCGTTTCCGCGATCCAATCATCATGGGGGGGGAGTGGAGCGATGGGGAGCCCAGATTTAGTGGCATGTATAACTTTTGAACAGGTTATCGGAGTTGAATGAAACTTGGCAAGCGGAAAGAGCTTTCGTCTCAGATGTTCCACGTCCAAGCTTAATCGGATCCGACACTTGTGGGGGGGGGGGGGGGGGTTGGAGTGGGGCACCGGAAACCTCGTGAAAAGCTTAGAGTCGAGGGATTGGGACTGAACTTGGGAGCTAAGGGATGGGGAGCCCCGATTTAGTGGCAAGCATAACTTTGAACGGGTTATCGGAACTGAATGAAACTTGGCAAGCGCGAAGAGCTATCGTTTCAGATGTTCTATGTCAAGTCTTGATCGGATCCGATACTTGTGAGGGGGGGGAGTGGGGCACAGGAAATCTCGTGAAAAGCTTTGAGGCGAGGGATTGGGATGGAACTTGGTGGGAAGAACAAGCACTAGGCCTAGATACGTAACTGACAAAACTAGATTGAATTGGGGCACTATGGGGGGGGGGGGGGACGGTGTTTCACAGAATTCCGGTGATCGCCAGCTAGGATAGTTCCAGATCTTCGAAGGACCGATGAAACTTTGCAGCTGTATTAGTGACTTCAGCACCAGACATAATGCCTTAGGAAAACTTGTTTTCCTGTATCCGACCATCTTTGGGGAGTCGAGGGAAGGGGAATCAGGAAATCACTGGTTTCCGTAAGCTGCAAACAGGTGGTCCGATTCGAGTGAAACTTTATGGGTGATAAGAACTGATCACCTAGACGAACCATATGCGGCCACGGTTGGGAACGGATGGACAGAAAGGGATGCAAGTTGGACAGTAGTCTACAGAGTTTATGCAGCCTTGATTGTTATTTGGTGTCTGGATCGGATCCGGCTTGGGTATAGGGGAGGGGTGGGGAGGGGGGGGGGGGTGAAGCGGGAATCGGAAATTGGCGGCTAGGCTATGCTCCGACTCCGGTCAAACTTGATGAACGGGAATAGTCATGTCAGATTCGCGACTTTTAGTGAAACTTTATAGGCGGTAAGAGAAAACGCTTCAGTTGATCCATTTAGGAGTCCGAACCAGATTGGCCGCGGTAAGGGGAGTTGGATGGGGGGGGGGGGGGGGGTACCGGAAATCGTGTGGCACGCCTAGGGATCAAACGAGTGGATCCACTGGGTTGAAACTTGGAAGGTAGAAAACTCATTTTCCCTCGATAATCTGAGGCGATGCCGGTAATGCTCAGACTTGAGTGAAACTAGATATCCTATTTCTAGGTCCGAATCGCATTTTTGATGGAAGGGTATTTTGTGACGTTCTCGTCTTCTTTCGTGTACCACCTTTATCAAGTCCCATATGAGCTCTTAGCTCTTGTTCTTTGCACTGATTAAAGGAGTCATATCATAAGCATTCTAGCACTTGCAACGTCTAGAACCCCACCGCCCACCACCCATGACCCAAGATGAAGCCACGACTCGATCCGACCGCTTGGTCATCTAGCGGCGCGGGTCGGAAGCGCCCGATATGGGGAGGATGGGATCATAGTTTGATGGTCCATTTACACACTGCGTAAAATCCGAGCGTATTTTGAAATCCGAGCGTATTTTACGCACTTTTTTAGCTTGAAAACATTTCTAGCAATACGGACGTATTTGAGAAATCGGTCCGTTTTGTATCTAAATACGTCTCTAACACGCAACTCGATCTTCTCGAAGGTTTTAGTAATCTTCTGGCCAGCGCCAGGAGATCAATGAATAGTTAAATAGCAATGGCGGATTGGCGTTCAGGAGTGAATTTTTATTAAGCAATTCGAGCATAACACTGGCTACCGTGAGGATTTTGGGGAAAAGAAAGGTAACAGTGTGTTCATATAAATCCGACCCATCGAAAAATGATAGTGTCTCCCACCTTCTCACTTCACATGGCATGAACCAAAGACTTTGAGTATTGTCTGTTCAGCAACTCTATAAGCAATAGCATGCATAAAACAAAATATTTTCGGACGTTAAGCCGCGTTTCTTCGCATGTAGCTCCACTGTAGCTTCACTGTAGTTTGGCGTACTTTTGTTTTAGTTATGAAAGTCGGCTACGTGGAATGTATGCGTACTGTACTTCTATAACTAAAACAAAGGTAGCCTACGTCAAACTACAGAGAAACTACACCAAAACACATCTGAAAAAACGCACCCTTGATTTGAGTTATGTACACTACTGTGCATATTTAGTGGTTAATGTGTGTCTAAATGGCTTTGGCAGAATCAGGGAACACATAAAATAAAGTTGTTAGAAATTAATCGCAAGAAACAAAGTAGGTTTCCAGCAATAATTATACTCTTTCATATTAAGTGGCTAGCCTGAGCAAACTTTCAACCCGTTATATTTCAATCCTCTACCACCACATACCACCCGTTCCTATCGCATGTTTGAGTGTCAGGTATTTGGCCTAAAAGACATCTACAACTCTTGACCTGTCATCGTATATCAGTCAACACAATCAATTGCCTGCTCCAGATTAGACAGCCACAACGGAACAGGAGTAATTTCTAGAATACTGTTTACAACATGTTTTTTACAAAGATCTGAGAGACTTAGAAATGGTATTGCTAAAACCACTCCTCGTTCGTCTTCTATTGACAACCGAGGGGTTGCATACTCCCCGGCAAATGCTGTACACCTTTCCCGGGAGCGGTCGAAAACAGCGGTGTCGGCACCAGTGCCACCTAAAAATTAGGTGTCTGGTCTTTCAAACGCTTCTAAATATGATAATTTTAATAGTTGCGTTTTTTGTTTTGTTTTTTATTTATTTAATTCAGCCGTAGCCATATACACGGATGAAAAACACACATTCTAACCTAAATATAGCACATAACCACATATGTATCAACAAAAAAATCGACGAACCACAAGTTCATCGCTTCATTTTTTCCACAAAGGCAGTGAAAGGTTTTTGCTGATACCACGGTATCTGTTACCACGGTAACTGGATCTGCAATTAGTCCGTTTTGCAGTTATCGTGGTATCTGATACACGGTGCTCTGCCAAAAAGACTATTTCCGAAATTGCACTTTTCGAAGTCATCCCAAAAGAAAAACAGATATCCAGTTACATCACCAAGTACTAAACTTCTTTCTCACCAATTTGACAAAATTTGATGATGTGAGATGACTTTTCAGATACCACGACTAGTTACCACAGTCGTCGGACCGTAGTGTCTGAATATCTGGCCAGATACCACGATAACTGCAAAAACGCCTTTTAACCGTGGTATCAGATACCATGGTATCTGCGAAAACGCAACTAATGTTCTAACACGTGGTAACCGGTGCCAGCTAGTGTCAGTCGTTACCGGCACCGGCAGGACACTTCGGCACCGGACACTTGCTGCACATTAAAATCAAGAGTAGGCAGCCCCTCGTAGGCAACACAATTTGACAGAAAACCTTTTTTATTTTATTAAGGGTAGAATGAAATAGTCCTTTTCTTTGCAAGTTATAAATTAAGTTCAACTACGTGTAAAGGTAGATTCGCAATTTGCAGAGACTGAACTCCAAGGGAAATTGAGCCTTGAGACTGGGCAATATTGAGGGATCACTAACAATATTTCAGTACTAAAAACTGAAATTTAGGCTCAAAGCCAATATTTATTTATTTATTTATTTAACTAAATGGACGGCCAACAAGGGCCATATACATCTACAAACACCAACAAAACAAAATTAAGAACAAAACACTAATTCACTGAAGGAGAGAAATTGCAGAAGAGCAACTTCCCCCACGACAACCATATTGGCAGCGTCAGCCTCATGTGCTCGTCTCATGTGATCATAAAACTCGTCTAAGAAAATAAATCAAATTCAGTAGAAGTATTTTACTTGGTATGGTTTTCTGTTCCAGACGATGCGCTTTTCACTCACTTAATTGGATAAAATACAATTATTGGCGGGTCAAATTGATCCTTAAAGCACACCTCGCACTATTTACACAGCATTTAACAGCTGCAAGTCAACGGGTCTCAGAAAAGGCTTAAAACAGCCAAAACCTTGGGTTATTTGTTGGAAGCACAAACTAGTTTTAAAGTATTTAATTGTTTTAAAATGCTGCAAGTTCAAGATAGTGTGAGGGGTCCTCTAGATAAATATTCTTTGAGCCCAAGCTGACTTTGAAACATTTATTCAAACAATGTTTACAACGGATACGTCAGCTATGATTTTTCATCAGCGATATTTCGGCCCTTCTTGGCAAGGGTCCTCGTCAGGCTGTCAATCTTCTGGTTCAACTTCGGGGAAGGAAACAAACCTGTAATCATGGGCTGTCAATCTTCTGGTTCAACTTTCAGGATTACAGGTTTGTTTCCTTCCCCGCTTCTGGTTCAACTTCGGGGAAGGAAACAAACCTGTAATCCTGAAGATTACAGGTTTGTTTCCTTCCCCGAAGTTGAACCAGAAGATTGACAGCCTGACGAGGACCCTTGCCAAGAAGGGCCGAAATATCGCTGATGAAAAATCATAGCTGACGTATCCGTTGTAAACATTGTTTGAATAAAAGGGTCCTCTAGAATGAATGAATGCAGCTACGGATGTAGGCTGCACTGGCTTTATTGGTACGGCGGGTCCTTTAACGTCTCCCAAAAACATCTGTATGAGCGCTTCGAAATAAAACACACAGAAGGCATACCTCAACACTCCTTTGACAACGGATGCCACATGCTTGCGCATATCCTTGTGTTTACTTTTTTTGCGAAGAAAAACCACATTTAAATGGGTCCCAACACATATTCTCAAAGTGTTTAACGAAAGGATGAGAAAACATGGTTTATCTGTTACATTCTGACAGTGAAGTAGGCATATCTTGTCAGTGTAGAATCAGACACTCTGTAATGCAAATATCAACAGGATCTCGAATTACCATTCAGTGGCATCTGATGGCTGACAGGCGTGATTCTTAATACCAATAACACCGGCTCTGGAGCTTACTTCAACCACAAACCATAATTCGATCTGGGCGGAAGCCTCGGTTTTAAGCAATGACTCCCACAGCGACTGTCACGAACACGAACTGCGACTTTCACGACTATAAGTACAGTGTGCCATCTCGTTACAACTTGCTAGAGTAGAGCTATGATGATATGATGAACAATTCGAAAATAAAGCTCATTGGGCCATAAGGGAACAAAAATATAGACTCCACGGCAACTAAATATATTTAATGGCTCTGTGAATTAAATTTCTTCAAGAACCTCTCAATCCCCTTATTTTCCCAGAAAACTTCCCCGTTACTGGAGCTACACAATCAAACCCAATCCTGTTCTCCCTATGTTCTCCCCCTGTTCTCCCATGTTCCCCCTGTTCTCCCCTCCCTGTTCTCCCCATTAGACATATCCATGTTACTTTGGACGTCACCTAACTCGTCACTGTGCCGAAAACCCGGCTAAATCAGACCAACAAATATTTGTAATACTGAGGTAAAACAGAAGTTTAAGTAAAACAAATTCAAACCTAGCCCAAGACTGTTCTTCATACCAATTGGTTCCTAGCACATGAGGTAAAATATTCAACACAGAATAAATGAAGAATCAAGCTGCTACGTGCAGCCTAATCCCGAGATTTTAGGTCTCTTTCCATCCACGGCAGGCAAGCCTGTTTCATTATATGAAGCTTTGGCCTTTTCTGCCATTCTGGCACGTTTCATATAATTTTACTACTTCCCAGTAAACTACTACTGTAAGAAATAATGTGGAACATTGAGCGTGTTCCACCCTTCTAACAATAGTTACTGTTTTTACCTTGTTTAGCCTATTATTTTCATCAGATTCCTTAAAGGACCCCTCGCACTAGCGAAACCCTCCACTCCCTGTAGCGAAAACAGGGAAACAATTTACATAACCTGTTTTGGGGATCCATAACGTAAGTGGAGGGATGCCAAGGCCGTATCCAGGGGGGGTTAGGGGGTTGACCCCCCCCCCCCACACACAACAAAAAAACATACAAAAATAATGATTTTTATAGGCTTTTCCCTCTGATTTATATGTTTTTTGTACTTTTTTGTCCGACCAGCAGACAATAACCCCCCCCCCCCCCCGAAAGTCAACTCCCCCCCCCCCCCCAAATAAATTCCTGGATACGGGCCTGCGGTATACCTATGACATCGCAAAAGTTGTCCGTCTGTGCGCACTATAACTCTCTTAGAGAAGGAGATATTTTGATGAAACTTGGTGTGAGGATTATTTGGGTCAAGAGTAAGGTCGAGTTCGTAGATGGGCTCTGTAATCCTCCATCTAGGGGTAGGGGAGGGGTTTAAATTAAGGGGCAAATGAAATATTTTTAAACAGATAATGTGATAGTAGATTATGGGTTAAGAAGACATGCTGGACACGATGGTGAAAACCATTTTGTCATCGGACAAATAGTTCGCCTGAAAGTTTGTTAAAAGTAAAAGTTTCATTTGGAGTTGATTAGATGTTTGATTTAGGGGTAAGAAGACATGCTGAACACTTACGTGAAAACAATTTTCTACCCGGACATGTAGTTCACCCGGAATCCGGCCAAAACCGGAAAATTGTTAAAAGTTTTATTTGTAGTTGATTAGATATCCGATATAGAAGGTATAAGAGATGCTGAATCCGTGTGTGACAATAATTTTTTCAACCGGACGTATGTTCGACCGGATCCGGCTGGAGCCAGAAAATTAGTTATAAGTCAAATTTGTATTTGACGTTGATTAGATGTTCAATGTTGGGGAAAGAAGATACTCTGCGTTCGTTTTTAGCTTTCTTGTTTTGCCGGACAAGTAGTTCCGGAATTCGGCCGAAACCGGGAAATTGGCAGATGTGGCAGGAAATTTTCGTTAAAAGATATGTGACTTATGGGGGTAAACACACATGCTGAATCCATATCTGAACTTGGTTTTCTCAGATAATTAGCTATTTGACCTTAATCTCTTTCTGAATTTTAATAGTAAAAATGTTCAAGGAGTCTGGCGAAGAGTGGATCTGGCGAAGACAAGACCCTATTGTCTGGATCAAATATTGAATTTTTGGGATCCCATCGAAACCTTTGGTCTTGTTCTGATGGAAAAACTCCTCGCAGACAACCGTCGACAGTGTGATACACATCGAAGGTGGCAAAACACGGCAAGTGAGAAAACCAGCGTGGTTTTGTTAGAGGGGTTAGTATGTACTGTAGGATACGATATTGGGGTCTCCGGGATAAGAAATATATGAGTAATGATGGAAGTAGGTTGCGTTAGTATTATATGTAAGACAGGTCCTTTAACTGTTGGTAAGACGAATTAGGCACCCAGGGCTAAGAGCAGAGTGTGATTTTTCACTAGAGGGAGGGGGGTATTTTTGTCAGTTAGCCAAAACCGTTCCTAATAAGTTGGAATAGTCAAGTTGTTTGGTTGTGAAACAGAGACCGTCTAGGTTATTCTAAAAATATTTATGTGGGGCTTTCAGACTTCGACCGACATTTATTATTAGACAAGATAAGGGCGGGCATTTTTAATGAAAAAATGAATGAAATATTTTACTACCCAACACAAGAACGGGAGAGCTGGAGTAGGCTGTGGAAAAAATAAAGAAGAAAACAATGACTACAAAACAGGCCCGTATCCAGGAATCTATTTCGGGTTTTTTTTTTCCTTTCGGGGGTGGGGGTTTTGCCTGCTGGTCGGACAAAAAAGTAAAAAAAAACACACAGATCAGAGGGAAAAGCCCATAAAAATCATTAATTGTGTGTGTTTCGGGGCGGTTTCAACACCCTACCCCCCCCCCCCCTGGATACGGCCTTGTTACAAAACAACATTAACCTAGATACAATATCAAACAAATCTGTCAGAAAATAATACGATCCAGGGGTGTGCAACACCCTTACTATTGAGGTTCTCGACCAGATTAGAACACCAAACAGCGACAGAGTACTTCTGAATTAAGTACCGGTTGCGAGACCAACCGGGAAGCTGAAGAAGAAATTTAGCAAATCTGAAGAACAGCTTTCTTAACTCTTTCTTATCCTTGGCGTTCAAGATCAAAAAATGGAGCCACACATTTTTTATTTACTGGTAAAGAAAACCAAAGGTTTAGAATCTTAGGCTACCATGTACAGCGGTTCTAATTTAACTATGTGTTGCTTCACAAAAAAAGGTTTAAAGTTCATTGGGCACATGAAACTACCCCAATCCCACTCTGTAACAACCTAGGAACAATGCTTACCCCCTAGATCAGCAGCTTTTTCAACAGTTTCCTCATGGTGATATTTCAAAGCGTAACTTTTTGGGCCAGTACATGCTCAATTTACTAGCTTGGACAAAGATAAAAGTGATGTTTCTTATAATACTTAGTAGATCTTTATTTTATGCATTAATCAGCTTGTATAATTCAGATTTGAATAGGTTATTTGTTTTTGAGTGGTTTTTGTAGCTATGTTATTTTTTATAAGCTTATTGCATATTCTGGTACATGTTATAAAGCAAGTTAATCAAGCTTCACAACATTATTCCACAAACAAAAACTTTGAATAGGCACTTTAAGCTATGGAACTTCTGATGAAACACTAGAACGATCAGGTAAACTGCATCTGCGGCTTGACTTTGGTGACTTCTCAAATATATCTTTTTCCATCAAGCATTGCTGGGAGTTTTTGAATTTCCTGCCACGATATCCCAGCTCCGAAAAATTTGGATCGCCGAAATGCCAGAGAGGTAAAGACAAGGGATAACAAGAAAACGGCCGATTTTCGTGGCGCCTTCTAAAGGAAGACGGACACATTTATTTGTGAAGCATTTAATACAAAGTAAAGCATTAGAAGTGTCCATTGTGCTTTAATTACCGCCTACGTTTGTTCAGAAGAATTAACTCAGTCCGTCAAACTAACTAAAAGGACTCAGTAACGACATTAATTACTTCATTAAGATCCTATCAGTGAATGCGTGTTTCATGGTTCAGAAAAGGGCGTTTTTCGTATCTCATTAAAAGATGTATTTATCCGCGTATCGGTTGGCTAAAAGAAACACATCTTCAACTCCTTGTAATGAGTCTGAACACTGATAAACATGTGCCAAAGCGATATCACGTTACCAAAAGACAGACCGGGATTTAACTAACTGGCACTGATGGGATTTGAAGAACAGTACGACGAACAGTAGGCAGGCGCCACCTCACTGACGCTCAAAACAAGGCTGATTTCAACATTATTTTCCAAGTAGGAAAAGACTAATAATATTAAAGTCGAAAGACTAGACCAGAAAAACATGTATAATCTGAGAAAAACATGTAATCTGAAACACGGTTCAGGTTCACAAGTAGATAATACAGATTAGCTTATTTATTATGTATTATCCGGAAAGTAATTTTTCTCACTAGAATTGCAGAGCTTGCATGACGTAGCTGAGGCAGGTTATATTAGATTGTATCGAAATGGACTTTTAGCCTATCATATCCTTTTCTTCCAATTAATGTTAAGAAAACAATTGTTTGAAGCGAAAGTAGCAAAAGTAACTGTAGAAACAGTCATACGAAATTATAATCTTCTAACAAGCAGCGACTCCTTTGAACCACCCAGCTTCCAAAAGACGACAGATCCCTCACGTCTGTTTCAGCTTCGCGCGTTCCCCTTCCTTTTTATGAGATACGGCAAACTTGCGTAACCTGGTTTTCTGACCCCCTTGAAAGCAATAAGCGGAGTCCGAGTCCGAAAGAGTAAAACGCGGAGAACACAAAAACCGGGACAAAGGCCAGCCCACTATTATTAGCCTGGATGGAAATTAGCGAGTTCAAAATCGAAGAAATTAGAGTGAAGCAGTGTCATAGTTGAGACGGTTCCTTTAACGTAATTTAGAGCGTGTTCCACCCTACTTATCGTAGTTACTATGTATGACGTCACGAATTCTGGCGTTTTGCCGTGAAGGCCACGTCAAGGCTGGGGCGATTTTTCTATTTCGCAGCAGGATACCATGCCACGGGTGAATCCGACCAACCACGTTACAGCGATGCGTAGTTACTACGCTCCCGAGCATGGTAAGCAAATAGTAACTATTAGTTACTATTCCAAGAAGGTTGGAACGGTCAGCGTAGTAACTTTTCGTGAGGATGGAACGGAAATAGTAACTAATGTTAACTATTGTTAGAAGGGAGGAACACGCTCTTAGTAGGATACGTTCAGCACCGGCCATTGTCCTATACAAGTATCTTGTTTGCATAGGCTACACTAACATGGGCATTACCCGTATCTGACATAGACCGTGTGAACCCCCGTAGAACAGAAACGGTCACTGAAGTTCACACAAATTGCAATATTTCGTAGGGCCAGTTCGCCGTAGTCTGCCCAACTGCCTGATTTCTGAATATACCTAACACTGGTTAATTATTATAAAATAAAAAAGCAGAAAAGGCTTTCGCCTCCCAATAAGTCTGAGAAATTGGATCCTTATTTGATACTTATTTTATTAATAAACACAATTTAACTCTTTACTATTTACATCTACTGCACTAATGGAACAAGACTAAAGGTTTCGATGGGATCCCAAAAAGTCAATATTTGATCCAGACAATTGGGTCTTGTCTTCCCCAGACTACTTGAACAGTATTAATATTAAAATTCAGCAACAGATAAGGCCAAATAGCTAATCATCTGAGAAAACCAAGTTCAGATATGGATTCAGCATGTGTGTTTATCCCTATAAGTCATATCTGTTTTGACAAAAACTTCCTGCCACTTCTGACAATTTCCCGGTTTCAGCCGAATTCCGGAACTACTTGTCCGGCGAAAAAAGAAAGTTCAAAAACGAACTCAGCGTATCCCCAATATTGAACATCTAATCAACTTCAAATAAAAATTTAACTTATAACAAATCGAACTATATGTCCGGGTAAAAAATTATTTTCATACACGGATTCAGCATCTCTTCTTACACCTAAATCGGATATCTAATCAACTACAAATATAACTTTAACTTTTTCCGGTTTTGGCCGGATTCCGGGCGAAGTACTTGCCCGGGTAGAAAATTGTTTTCACACAAGTGATGTGACTGAATATCATTTTTTCGTTTGGGATGACGTCGAAAAGCGCAGTTTCGGCAATTGCCGTTTTTGCAAAGCAACCGTATATCAGATACCACGATTACTGCAAAAACGACTAATTGTTGATCCAGTCACCGTGGTACCAGATACCATAGTATCTGCAAAAACGCAACTACTGACAAATTGAGGGAAGCTTAAAAGATAGGCTAATCATCGAGGGGTTGTCCATTCTCGGTTTGGTGTACACCAAATGCCTAGTGACGCGGTTCCCCGCCTGTGCGGTCACCGGTTACTACATGTTAGAATATTAAAACCAGTATATTTAGAAGCGTTGATAGATTAATAGCCTAATTTTGGTCGGCACCGCTAGTATCGGTATGTGCTGAGTCGGTGCCTGGAAAGGGGTATACCAAGTGCCGGGGAGTCGGTAACCCCTCGATAACAAATTTACAATTGTGATTAGTAGGAAATGACCGAAGATAGGACCTGGATAGGATGACACAGCATTTGTCATAGCTCAACCAGTGTTTAGCATAGGCTATGCCAAATTGTGATTTATGGTTACAGGTATTACGGGAACGGAAACAGCCGGAGGTCCCTGCTGAGGAGCACTTTTCTTGAAGTGGGAGTCCTAACGCCACCGTGTTCCAGCGCCACCGTATATTTCCGCCACTCAGGAAATCTTACATCATCAAGAGGATTAGTTGGGTCAGATATTTTGGTAGGTTCATCGCCACCATATGTTTTCCGCCGACTCATTAGTACAGGTAGCGCAGGTAACTGGTTCATGTAATTTCAGATCGAAATCCTTAAATGCGAAGAGGGGTTTATTGCCACCAACGCTAACTCTACGTTAATCCTAGCTAAAGACTGAGCTTAATGTTTCAAATAACTATTTATTTTAAGTCAAAATAAAGAAACTGTACAACTTCATCAACTCAAGGCTATTCAAATTTCAAAAGGTGAGAAATCGCCCGCAGAAATACTTCTCTTGAAGGTTTTCCTTCTTGATATGTAATTTTAACTTTCAGTAGCGTTTATTCAAACAATGTTTACAACGGATACGTCAGCTATGATATCCGTTGTAAACATTGTTTGAATAAATGTTTCAAAGTCAGCTTGGGCTCAAAGAATATTTTTTCAGTAGCGGTGATACTTAATCCGGTTGGCACTCGACACCCCATCAGAATATTAGGTCTGACAAGATTTGACCCTAACCTCTAATTCTCTTGGGGACGTAAGATTTCCTAGGTGGTGGTAAACGCCCTTTTCACATTTAAAGATTTAAATCTAAAACTACCTGCACACGCTACCTGCGCTACCTGAATTAAAAGGTGGCGGAAAACATATCGTGGCGGAAAACATATGGTGGCGGAAAACTGCTGTGGCGGTGTAACACTGCTACCATTTTCTTTCAGTTCATAACTTATCACCCTTCGTTTGACATTGCCTAGAAAAAAAAATCAGCCATCTAATGCACAATGGGATGCCACTTGCCACAGAGTTTGGTATCCTAACTGGCAAGTCTGGCATAGGCCGTATCAAGGAATTTATTTCGGGGGGGGGGGGTTGCCTGCTGGTCGGACCAAAAAGTACAAAAAACACACAGATCAGAGGGAAAACCCTATGAAAATTATTATTTTTGTATGTTTTGGGTGGGGGTGGGGGGGTTCAACCCCCCCTGGATACGGCCTTGGGCCAAACACTGTGGAGTGTGGACATTAGTCGGTTGTTTGCCACAGCCAATCTCAAAATCCGGAATTAGTGGTACACTAGAGGTATATTTATTTGAACAGTTACTTTAATGTGAACACTAACAGTGCAGTTTTGGGCTAAATAGTAGAATGATCCAAAATACCTATTCAGGTGTTTTCAGAGGCACTAATTACCTACTTCGCTATCTGATATTGACTTTAGTCACAGCAAAGTGCATGAAAATTGCAAAGTTCAAAGTCAACAAACGTTCACATAAGCATACCTCTACTGTAAACTGGCATCAGCCTACTTGCCTATTTAATGCATGGTACCACGTGGTTTTCCTCACCGCAAACATCCAACACTTGCAATTAATATAGCAAAACCACACAATGGCTACCATAGCCTTGACCAGGTATCCAGGAATTTATTTCGGAGGGGGGGGGGGTTTTGCCTGCTGCTCGGACAAAAAAGTACAAAAAACACATAGATCAGAGGGAAAAGTCTATACAAATCGTTAGTTGTTTATTTTTCCGGGGGGGGGGGGGGTAAACCCCCTAGCCCCCCCCCTGGATACGGCCTTGGCCTTGACTAAACGTCTGCTTAAACAAATTGTAACCGAAAAGGGATATAATAGGAAAATCTAGGTACCCATAACTTATTCGCTTAAAAAGGCTTCAGACCAGATGAAAATGCGTTCCGTCGTTCTTCAGCTATTCAGGAATAATCGATTTTCAAATAGTGGAATTTCCCTGTGATTTGTGGTGGTCTATCTGCTTGTGTCTGTGTTGTATGCTTGACGGAAACAGTTTCCGAAAGATAGGAGTTCGTGCAGTAAGCCATCTTCCTCGAGCTGATCACTGACCACTGAAAAGCCGCGTTTGTATCGAGGTTCAGATTTTCCGCGCCATAGTAGAATTTTGCGTTGTGAGGAAGCCCGTACATATTTTAGCAAACTGTGAAGAAGAAAAAAACTTAACTCAATCAAAATAATGCAGTGAATTCAGTTAGGTGATACAAAAATAAGTTGGCTTTTCAGTTAAATTTAAGCGTCTTATTACCCGAAAGCAACATTCTCAATGGCGACACAGCCTCCATTATAGCCTGGTAATAATCCTATAAATGGGAGTAAGAAGCTGATAGACAGAAGCAGATTTTAAGTAGCCGAAGTGTAATCTTAGGTAAATGGGTAGACTAACTACCATAAGGCCAAAAATATTTCACTTTCTTGGATGACTGAAAACTTTCTTATAACATACAAAATCTCAACATCTTAGAACTTACAGCTTTAGCAATCCCAAAATTGGACTTTATCCCTACTGCTTCACAGTTTCACACAGATCAAAAAGTCATCCACCTTCCACAACGTTCAAAATTCAACTGATCGGAAACGAAACAAATAGGCGCGAATAGACTCGCCCCTGCGGTAATGTGACGCCTGTGGCTCGATTTTGCAGTTCGCCATCGGGTGACTTTGCCGAAAAAGAGCATCAACTTGTTCTTGATTAGAAATTTGCGAATCTGAATTCTAAATACGTATCTCTTGTAATCTCGGATTATGGTAAGATTAAGAACAGTGTTGGGAGATATTCGATATCGAAACGAAAATATCGATATCGAAAACGATATTTGTCAATTCATAGTTATTGTAAAGAATCCAACATGACCTACATTTATACGTCCGAAATTGGAGCAATAATGTTTCCGTAATTCAGTGCTTATTTATTCGGAGTTTGAGATGATGCAACAGGACCGTATCCAGGAATTTATTTCGGGGGGGGGGGGGGGTTGCCTTTCGGGGAGGGGGGTTGCCCTCGGGTCGGGCAAAAAGACATAGATCATAAGGAAAAGCCTATAAGAAATGATTATTTGTGTATGTGCCGGGGGTGGGTTGAACCCCCTACCCCTCTCCCCCTAAATACGGCCCTGTGATGCAAACTATTTAACAAAAACTTTATTGAAATATTGAAAGTGGAAACATCGATATATCGAAAATCCAAATATCGCCCAACACCAGTTAGAAGAAACTTATTTGCAGCCTTGCAGGAAAGAGCGAACTATTTAGATTATTCTGGTATTACGGATTCTTGTTTTAACAAAAAACTGTGAACCTCATTAAAGTGTTAACACTATAAAAAGTATTTCCGTATAAAGATTAAAGTTAACTGCAGTGTTTGCTGCTCAGATTATTCGTATATCTACTCAGATAAGATTAATACCATCTAGAGATAACACGAATCCGAGTCGCAAATACTGCAGTTAACATTAATCTTTATACGGAGAAACTTTTTCCTAACGTCTGTTTAGTCCGTCAGCTCTTAGTTGATGATAGCACCATAGTCGGAAAAGTCAGCTGAGATTTATTCTAGGATATGTCGGTCCTTCCTGGCCATGGTTTTATTCCGTATCAAGCCTCGGCTCAAGCTTACGAACCTTTGATCTATGAGTTCTTCTTTCGCACAAATTGATAATCTTTATGAGATAACATGAGTTGCGTTTTGCAGATACCATGGTATCGGTTACCACGGTAACTGGATCTGAAGTTAGTCGTTTTTGAGGTTACCCTGGTATCTCATATACGGTTGCTCTGCAAAAACGACAATTGCCGAAACTGCTCTTTTCGAAGTCATCCCGAAAGAAAAAAAGATATCCAGTCACATCATTATGTGCCAAGCTTCTTCCCCACCAATTTGACAAAAATTTACGAAAGGAAGATGACTTTTTCAGATACCACAACCAGAGGCGTTACTAGCCAAAATGTTTGGGGGGGGACGAGGCATTTACCGACTGGCTTGAAATTTTTACCGACTTTTTCGGCAGAAAAAACGGCTGTTTTCGGTAACAAAAATTACATTTTTGAAAAAAATTGACTGGTTTTCAGAAAAACCCTCTTATTTTCAGAAAAAACGACTATTTTGACGAAAATCAACCAATTTTCAGAAAAAACGACAATTTTCATGAAAAAAATCAGCTGTTTTGACAAAAAATCGAGGTGCCTAGCGCCGACTCGGTTATTTTTTTACCGACTGGCCGACAGTATTGGGGGGGGCGTCCCCCCGTCCCCCCCCCCCAGTCGTTACGACCCTGACCACAACCAGTTACCACGGTTGGACCGTGGTATCTGGATATCTGTTACCACGATAACTGCCCAGATACCACGATAACTGCAAAAACAACTTTAGACCATGGTAACAGATACCATGATATCAGCAAAAACACAACTATGATTTACCTTACTAGCAAGATAAGGCGGGGTGAACCTGCTCCAACTTGGTTGGCAGACTTGGTTGTTACTCCAGTGTAGCCGACATTCCTTGGTTGCACAGCTTAATAGATGATGAGGATGATGAAGCTGTGCTTGGTTGGCAGATATTGATGTAACATCTTGGGTTACATCGTTACGTTCCATATTGTTACATCAAGATAGAGAGTAGCTTAAGCCCCTTCAAGCCTGATCGGCCCTCTTTAAGCCGAGCTTTATGTGTAATTGAAAACGAAAAGCTGCGGCAGTCGGTAGAAGAAATAGCCTACACAAGTACTGTACAGTAGAGTTAACCTTCTCTGAACAATGCAGTTGCCTGCAAAATAAAACCTGCTAAACAAATGCATGCACTCATAAGTTCTAAGGAGCATTCTGCTCTGATCGACCATCCTTTTATTGGTATCTCATGTCACTGTTCAAACATGTTTTAAGTAGTGAACTGATAGACAAAAATGCTCCTCAGCCGGGATTAGAACCCAGGACCCTCTGCTTACAAGGCAATCACTCTACCACTGAGCTACCGAGGGGCTTGTGAACAGAGTTCACAAACCACTACAATAGTCTGGTAGAAGCCGGCCATAGGAACAGTGATCCCGCCCCAAGACAAATTCATCTAAACCAGTTTACATCCCCATGTCAAGGAAATTAATAATATAGATGGCACTTTACACGAGAGACTTGTACCGTGACCGATACCATAAACAACTTTTCGAATATAATTTTTTAAATTGTACTCGAAAAGCTGTTTATGGTATTGGTCACGGTACAAGTCCCTTGTGTAAAGTGCCATCTATATTACTGTTCAAAGCAGTATAGTCTACCTCTGCTCTGCAGTAAATTTGGCAGATAGGCAAAAATGTTAAGCCTAGCACTATCAGAGGCATTACGTAACGCAAATGCCAGATGTTGCAGCTTCTTTCTATACTGTACTTTAGCTCCACAACTTACAATTAAACTATATTTCAGGTTATTCCCAACGGAATAGAATAACATAACATCCGGAAATGAAATTAACGAACTAAACAAAATAGAAAAATACGAGATTTTGGGGGTTTTCTAAGATGATGTGCGAGGGATAAAAAAAAAACCCGCAAATCTTTTTTTTTTTCTATTTTGTTTGCTATGAATGGTCAGCTTGGCTTCAAACCTTCTGACGAACTAAACACAACAATTGGTCACGAATAACTCGCCCCTTTAATGACGTCACGCCTTAACATTCGTCACCACACCAGCGATGCTTCGGAGGTACAGCAACACGTTCTACCTGATTAAAAATCCGAAATTCTAATTGTGGTTCATTTCTCGATCTCGAGTTCTGGTGGGAACTTGGAACTGGTGAATTAGAAACTTCTGCACAGAGTAAAAGGGTGGATGTAATTTTGGGATTACGAGTTCATTACCAACTTTTCTACATTTGTGTCTGGCAAAGGTCACACGATTCCTGATGATCGTTTTTTTCGGATTATCTTTGGGATTCGCTCTTATTGAGGTTGTCCGTCTCGCTCAGTGTGCGTTATAACAAATTATTCATTCATATATATTCGTTAGTGCAATGTGGTCCAGCATTGAAAATATTTCAGTATTTCAGGTAGGACTTTAAAGTGTGATATTTAGTAACTTTTGTTGTTTATTAACTTTATTTCGGGTTTTTTTTTTGCCTGCGGGTCGCACAAAAAAGTACAAAAAAGACATAGATCAGAGAAAAAACCTATAAAAATGAGTATTTTTGTATGTTTCGGGGGGGGAGGGTTCAACCCCCTACCCCGCACCCTAGATACGGCCTTGATCATATCCCCTTGGGCTTATGTATGCAATGTATAACAGTCAGCAAAAGATGTTTGGGGGGAGGAAATTTATTTTAAAGCTGGGTTGTCCGGAGTAGATTTAAAGTGTATGGTGAGTTTAAGGGGGGGGGGATTAGCTATTGGGGAGAAAAGAAGGTTTATAGGAAAAAATAGGTTAAAGAATGGTCCTTACTTTTGCCCGATGTGTGGAAAGATGGATGAGGATGTGTTCCATATTGTGTGTGAATGTGAAGGATTGAGTGATTTGAAGGTCGAAGTATTTGGGGTGGGAATTACTAGAGAGAAGTGGCTATTAGAAACAAGACCATAGGTTTCAATGGGATCCCAAAAATTCAATATCTGATCCAGACAACTGGGTCTTGTCTTAGTCAGATCCAGTCTTCGCCAGACTCCTTGAACATTTTTACTATTAAACTTTAGAAACAGGTTAAGGCCAAATAGCTAATCATCTGAGAAAACCAAGTTCAGATATGGATTCAGCATGTGTGTTTACCCCTATCAGTCATATCTGTTTTGACGAAAACTTCCTGCCACTTCTGCCAATTTCCCGGTTTCGGCCGAACTCCAGAACTGTCCGGCGAAAAAAGAAAGCTCAAAAACAAACTCAGGGTATCTTCTTTCCCCAATAATGAACATCTAATCAACTTCAAATAAAAATTTCACTTACAACAAATTTTCCGACTCCAGCCGGATTCCGGTCGAACTATATGTCCGCGTAAAAAATTAGTGTCACACACGGATTCAGCATCTCTTCTTACCCTTAAATCGGATATCTAATCAACTACAAATAAAACTTTAACTTTTAACAATTTTTAGGTTTTGGCCGGATTCCGGGCGAACTACATGTCCGGGTAAAAAATTGTTTTCACATAAGTCTTTAGCATGTCTTCTTACCCTAAATCGAACATCTAATCAGCTCCAAATAAAACTTTTATTTTTAACAAACTTTCTGGTTTCGAAATACTTGTCCGATGACAAAATGGTTTTCACCATCGTGTTCAGCATGTCTTTTAACCCTATAATCAACTATCACATTAGCTGTTTCAAATTCTTTTGTTTGTCCCTTAATTTGAACCCCTCCCCCACCCTTAAATGTATGGCTACACAGCCCATCTACGAACTTGACTTGTCCGATGACCCAACGAATCCTAACACCAAGATTCATCAAAATATCTCATTTCCTTCGAGAGTTATCGTGCTTACAGACGGACGGACAGACGGACAACTTTTGCGATGTCATAGGTTTGTTGTGTTTTCTTCTTGTTTTGTTGACATGACCCCAAGGGTTTTTTGTGCAATGAATTCATTCATTCATACATGAGCAAGTACGCTATACACAATATTTACGTTTTTTGCTTTATTTAATTTGACAAACGGTCAGCGAGACTCGCAGACACAATGTTACGTAACAACAAAGCAGTCGAGGGGTTGCCCACTCTCGATTTTAGTGAACAGCAGGTGCCCGGTGCTGTGGGGCACCGGGCACCGGGAGATACCAGCAAGTACCGGTTGTCAAGAGTTAGAATATTAAAATCACCATCTTTAGAGAGGGAATCTCCTAATTTACGGAAGGCACCGTTGCCAGCACCGCTGGTCTCGGCCGGTGCCAGGAAAAGGTGTTCAGCAGGCGCCGGCGAGTGGGCAACGCCTCGAAAGCAGTATAACCGTGAATATCCGAGTGGGAGTGTTATAGATGAATGAAAGCTTGGAAAGAAGAAGAAGTTTGTATGTTTAAGCTATTTTTGTTGATTTCTTAGCGTATTTGGCCCTTGGGCTGTCAAAATATACTGAACTATAAAAACAAAGTACCGAGGGGTTGCCCACTCTCAAAATCGGTGTACACCAGGTGGCGGTTGGCAAGCGTGGCGGAAGAGTGGCGGATGGGTGGCGCACGTGGCGAAAAATAGCTATGTTTGATCAAGAGGCGGGTGAGTGGCGCGCGTGCCGGATGGGTGGCCCAACATGATGTACACCAAGTAGCGGAGAGTGGGCAGCACCTCCCAAAGTACACAAAAATAGGCAATCAGAGCTTAGTCGGTGGGGAGGCCCATGGATACTGCGAATTTCTTCGTTAGTCTGATTGGACTAGTTACAGTGGTTCCCAACCGGGGGTACGCGTACCCAAAGGGGTCCACGATACCCTGGTAAGGGTTCGCGAAGGTCCCCAAATCTCTGAATCGAAAATGTCTGCTTTCATATTAGTTTTGGCTTGGCAAGTTTTGGCTCAAGTAGGTTCAATTCAGAGAACTAGCAAAAGTCTCTTTCCAAACTTGATCAGTTTGCGGATGATAATGAAATCGACAACCTTAAAGGACACCTCACACTAAATTGTGTTCCGGCTCAGACGTCTGAACTAGTTGACCACTTTACAACTAGGCTATGCTTACAGAAAATTACACGCGGCTTCGGCTGCTTGTAGCCTCTTTCGATTTCCCTTGCCTTGGATACAAATCCTGGCAAAATTTGCATAAACGGGTCTCCCGACGAATAAGCTCCTCGGAAACAATGATCGGGCGCATAGAACGTCATGTAAAGAGAACAAACGTGGCAAGCGTGATAATTAGTGTATTGCTAATACAGGAGATAGGATACATATTCTTCGAGCACAAGCTGACTTTGAAACATATATTCAAATAATGTATACAATGGATACGTCAGCCGAAGAATCGTAGCTGACTTATCCGTTGTATAGCCTACACTATTTCAATAGATAGGATACACTAATGACAAAGCTGCGAGATGAACTTGTTTAATATTTCCCACCAATCACAACCAAAGATAGACCTCCAGACTGTATCCAGTATCCATGTAACGGAACGTGATGTTTTGGTGACACGTTTACGGAAAATCTTGCTGAACTTGCAACTAATCGTTCCTTAGAACTGAAATTTTCAAAATTTTCTGTTTCATAGTTTGTTTGGAGGTGCAGGGCGAATACACAGAACCAAGTAGAAAGGTCATTCTGTTGCCATTCGGATCTACCTACCTCTAAGAAGTCTTGTTTCCAGCATGTGTTTGACAAAAAAAAAATAAAAAAAATATCTTATAATTGACGTTAGTGACATCGAGCCAAAAGTTGACAAAATTTCAGCAACAAAGCAGCCTAAATAGCTGATTGATTTTGTATATACTTTTACACTTTATGCCTTATCCTTGATGACAACAAATGTCGTCTTTCGACGCTGAGGTCTTACTAAAAAACAAGAGCTAAGAGCTCATATTGCACTTGTTACGAGTAGGCGGTAGAAGATAGATGAGAACGTCACAAGATACACCCGCCATCCAAAAATGCGGTGCGGAAATAGAAATAGGATATTTAGTTTCACTCAATTCTGAGCAGTTCCGGCATCGTCTCGAATTATCTGTAGCAAATGCACATGACTGTTCAAAATTATAATTAAGCCCAATAAAGCCACTCGTTGACCATCTTCCCCTACCGTGGCCGAATCTGGTTCGGACTAAAAAATGGATCATCTAAAGCATATTCTTTTATACCATATATCAATTTTCAAGCAGATCTGAGCATTTTTTGAAAATTACGGTACCGCATCAAGATCCGATCACCCGTTCGCAACTTAAAAATACCTAGATTTGTCGGCTTCCCCCTCCCTCCACCCATCCCCCCCAGATGGTCGGATCAAGAGAGGTGACTATTTAATATTTAATCTGGTCGGATCCCTGACATGCCTGCCAATTTTCATCTTCCTAGCACATCAGGACGCACCGTACTCGCGGGATCACTAGAAATTCGGACCCCCCCCCCCAACTCCCCCAAAGTGAGCGAATTCGTTCCGGTTATGTCAGTCATGTACCTAGGACTTGTGCTTGTTCTTTCCGCCAAGTTTCATCCGGATCTCTCAACTCTAAGCGTTTTTCAAGATTTCCGGTTTCCCCCTCCGACTTCCCCCAATGTTACCGGATCCGGTCTGGATTTAAAATGAAAGGTCCAAGACACATCTTATCCGGAAGTGCACGAACTAACAAAACCGGCACCGACAGACCGACTGACGGACATAAATTACAATTGATATATGGCACTTGGCCGAAGGGCAAGTGCAAAAAAATAGTAGAACAATGATTATCAAAAAGGGGTACGCAATTTTTTTGAACCCTGATTAGGAGTAAGCCGCCCAGAAAAGGTTGGGAACCGCTGGACTAGTGATTGATTTTCTTAGGGATTCTGACGAATCTGCTTAGAATCACTAAACAATAGAAGGAAGGGCGTCCAAAGTGTACTGAAAACATCATAATACTAGACAATTATAAGCAAACAGTAGGTGTAAAATCTCTAATCTATTAAAAGTAAACACTCCTTATCTAAGGCGCTGGGAAGAACAAAAGACCAGTTAGTCACTCACAGTGCGAAAACAAGGATGTTAACTTTCTTACTGTTTTCATTGGTGTTAGGGGCATTGCAGGCGAATCCTGCAAACGTGTATTTGAGTAAGGCTGTAAAGCTATTAGAGTCTTATCCATTGGTGGATGGGTACGTATGCATTAAGTAATTACTTGTATGGAAACGCATGTCCCATTGATTAAAAGTGCGGACACACGATCAGGGTCGGGTGCTCCCGGTCTGGAATTCCTGCCCGGATTTTCGACACCATCATCACTTCCATATAGAAAAGTTGAAATTTTTTCAACTTGATGATGAAAGTGCAGGAAATCCGGCCGGGAAATCCTGATCGTGTGTTCGCACTTTAACATGAAGTTTAAAAGTATCAGTCAGACTAAAGTGGTTTTAGAGGGGTAGAAAATCCAGCTTTGCAGGGTCTTGTTAATACTTCTAAAACATTAAGTCATGATCAAGTGGTTAAAGTTTGTTTTCGAGAGGAAGTGTATTTTAAATTTAGTCTACCCGGGAAAGTCAAAAGTCGTTGGATCCAACTAAGGGCAAATTGCCTTCCAAGTCAGAGCAGGCAGAAGGTTTCTGAGAGGGGAGGTATGCTTGCCCACTTTGTACGGAGGAGGAAGAAGATTTGGACCATTATCTCAGTAGCGAGCTCAGTAGATGCCCGAAGCTTTTTGATTTAAGAAAATTTTATTTAAATGGTGTCACTTTTCACTTCATGAAATTTTTAGTTATGTTAACCCCACCGTCATCACTCGAGTGGGTGTTACATAGATAAATCTTTAGAATTAGGAATTGTTTAAAAATAAATTCTATTTTGGCTTTTGAAATACATTGATCTATCTACCTATCTATTACATTGCGATGAATTATTACACAAAGGACTGTTAGCGCGACGAACAAACCAGGAGTAAATTTGTATTAAAGGACCCCTCCTACTTCTACTGCCTTTTATATTACCGTCAGCTCCCTTGTGGATTTATAAGCTTCTGAAATCTCCGCCTTTCGCAATTATTTCGTTTTGTAGCCGAGACTTTTTGGCGCTTTTTCGGCCGAGCCGAGTTCCGTCAGTCATGCAATGCATGAATAGCTCAAACTTCATTTTGACAACTAGGGGCATCAGATCTATCTTCTTGTTGGACTTCTTTTCTTTGGCTGGTTTTCCCATCTTCAATTAACCACGGCGCATTCAGTTCAAATATTTTGCGTCTAGAGCAGGAAGACTGGATAGAGTCGACAAGCGCTCAGAAGTGGCCCGAAGGGGGGGGGTGAGAGGGGGTGATTCACTCCCTGCCTTTTTCTAAGTAGTGTTAGTCGTTTGTTTTGGCTTCACCAAGGTCTCGGGCACACATTATAATCAAAGTTGATTTGGCACTACCCAGCTTTAGTCGTAAACGAGTCCCTGTCACAGACAAGCCGAGTCGTTTAAACTAGGTTTCATCACCCCGTGAGGTCGGAGACATGATTCAAGATGGCAGCATCCGCCTTTGTTTTAAAACCTGTTATACTACCTTGTGATCTGTATCTGTCTAATCTGGGTCTTTCAGATTTTAGCCTGTCAAATTATAATAGGTTAGTTAGTGGTTAAAGTGAAGTCTGACTGGAGGATATGAAGAAACCTTATAGACCAAAAGCGAGAGATAAGTTTATGTGCATGGATTGCGGGTCTAAAACTTAGACTACAAGTGGAAAAGAAGGCACCGATTTTTTAAACATTATGGAAAAGCCATCAGAATTCGAAAGACAGGAGATCCGAAACAAGCGTACTAGTCCGACCGCCAGCTCGTCAAAAGACGCTTAGTTTCGAAAACACCCGACCCAAAAGGTACAGTCAGTCTGACGATACCATTTTGTAGGCCAAAAAATCCTGATTCAGAATATGCTTGGAACGGTGATAGCCGACGCTGGCTTAACTCCTAAAAACACTTTTTTGCTTTCGTTTATACTTGCTTTCTGGAACTGTTAGACCCCTTCTCGGAAAGTACCTATTTTAGTTGAGAATTGCTCAACAGGTAGTGAGCACAAGCAAGAATCGCCGCTGATTAGTTGACAATACAGAGAAGAAACGGAAGAGGAGATAAAATTACGAAACATAACATGACAGTAAAAGCAACAAAAGATCAGACTTTCTTGCTACTTACTCAGAGAACGCCGTAAAAGGCAAAATATTTGATTTCTGACTATTAACAGTGGAAATAATGTAGCTGAACTTGGCATGGTAAGACGATGATTTTTATTTTACCCAATATTTTAATTCTAGTTAAGTCAAATTATATTTTCAAGTTGTACGTGTATGAAATGTCTACTTATGTAATTGTCATATGTTATTTGTGTGAATGACGATCCAGTGCTAGCGTGTATAATACAAGCTATTAAGGAAATAAAGTACATTATTATTATTATACCCATGTTTGCAGCTCAGAGTTTCTGGTGTGTTTATTATGTGAACAGTTACTTTAAAGTGAACAATGCAGGTTTGTGGTAAATGGTAGAACGTGTAAAAAGAACCTGATGTGAAGACGAGTGGACGTTAATTAACCTGTTGTACCGACAAGACTTGAACTTCTCGGGTGCACCCGACGAAGTTTGCACAATTTGATTTCTTACGTACAGGAGGAGTAGAAGACCTCGTTTTCACACTACCTCGATTGTTGCCACGAAAATGTTTGTGTGGAGGCAAGTGCTCTGTCGACTCGGATGGAGAATAGGGAATTTGATTTTGTGAAGCAACGTTGGCAAAGTTTGAGATTTGTGTGTCCCATTCAACTCGACTTTTTGTGCTTTAGATATTTCGTCTCGTGTGACATTTCAGTACATGAGCATATTATTTGAACCAATTGTAATCCCTGTAGTTGTTGATTCATTCCAGCAAACTTAGGTTATTAAGCCACAGACTCGCACCTCATCCTTAATCAACGAGTGTCTTTTCCTGGCGCGCGTTCAATTTGGTTAGAATAAACTTTTCTGTCGACAGTAGCCCACTATACCAGATGATGGCACTTGTTTCTGAGGAGGAGAATAACTTATCAGGTTTCAGGTCTACTTATTTATTAACGGTATATTCATAATCAAAGGGTTCCATTTGGTCGTAATCCACTTTTCAACCACTGTGTTTGGTAGCTATACGAATTATTGAGAAGAAAAAATGGAATAGCATCAGGCTTCATTTCTACGTTAAGCCACCTATTCCGGAATTTAATATCGGCATATTCGGAGTCAGCGGGTTCGATTTGTCCGGAATCCATTTTTTAACCTACTGTGTTTGAGAGCCATACTTCTTATAGAGAGGAAATAATGGAACAGCATCGGGCTTCATTTCTACTTTAAGCCATCGTTTCCGGAACCAGTTCCCGGCATATTTGGAATCAGCGTGTTCGATTTAGTCGGAATCCACTTTTAAACCTACTGTACCGTTTGGGTTAGGGGGGTGTCACATTTTCAGGACCTGGCGGTCGGACTATACCCAAGACTGTGGGAAAATGTCGGTTATAAAGCGAGGGTTGAGCTGGGTACCTGGAATAGCCCATTTAAGTCGGGAGGTAAATTTTGGCTTCTATGCTAGTTTTAAAGCACATCTGACAAGCCTTCGTAAATCCCACAGTCTATCATATGGAAATATCAGGACACTCCTACAACTCGAAAGTGATCTCTTTTTATGTAAGTTAATCTGATAGCGGGCTTCTCATTCTTCAATTGCTGTGTATTGCATCTTCTGTCGAGCATTGAGACCCGGACCGAATTTGGTGGCAAGGTCGTAAATGAGACTGAAGCCGAAATATTCGTGATGTGTTTTAAGATGCTGCTTTGGGGAAAGATTTTGGGTGAAAGCTTAAAGTTTGTTTCGTCAATGAATCGATCTTTGCAATGAATCCTGTGTAAAACAGGAGGAATCAAATTCTGTATTTAAAACTGCAGTTTTTTGGATGTAGTTTCACTATAGTTTTTACTTACTTTTGTATTAGTTATGAAAGTAGTGTGTCGAATGGACAAATAAAACGGTACATGGTAATTTCATAATTAAACAAAAGTTCTCCAATGCAGTAAAAACTAAACCCGAAAAACGCAACTCAAGGCGGTCGTTGTTTTTTTAAACATAAAAGGATCTGTAAAGTCCTGTCGGGCGAAGACCAAAAGTTCTCTACATCCGCAAATCCGGATTTTAATTTTTCTTTAAATGCACCGGGAAACCTGTTTTCCTCATTTAGTTTCCGAGTAAGCATGTCGCTGACGTGAAAATTACTTTTTCTGCTATAAATTCGGAACAAATTCTACTTTGTGTTTACTTTCTTTTCGATGGCAACTATTTCGTCATTTTTTCGACGGAAAGATTTGTGATTTCATAGCTATTCCTTAGTTTTCACTGGGATCGCAAAAAGACGCTCTACTCCTTGGCGTTTCAAAGAATCCTGCCTGTTGCGCTTTCCACAGTATTCTCATTTAGAAGAACGGTGGCGGCCTTTTGGGGCCAAACACACTCTTGCCTCTTTGTTGTTAAATTTTGACAGACTAGGACTAAATTGTCCTTGGTAGTGGCCCAAGTGTCCTTGGCGTTGGAAAATTTCCCTTTTAGCCAAAGCTGAAATGAAAAGCTGTGGTTGTGAATTTAAAAGTAAATTTTGATTACAATAATAATTTCAGCTGATGTATTGCAGTTAGTTTTACACCGGTTCTTATATATGTTGGCGGGGATCATGACCGTATCCAGGGGGGGGGGGGATAGGGGGTTGACCCCCCTTCCGGGAACATACAAAAATACATAATATTTATAGGCTTTACCCTCTGATCTGTGACTTTTTTGTACATTTTTGTGCAACCCGCAGGCAACCCCCCCCCCCCGAAACGCAACCCCCCCTCCGAAATAAATTCCTGGATACGGGCCTGGCGGGGATGTACACCATTTATAACGGTTCATTTTTGTCGGTTCGTGCGAATCGTACATTTTGATCCAAAGTCGTTGAAATCAAGAGTCTGAAAGTCAGGAAGTCTAGGATTCGAACTAAATCTTCGCTTTCTTTGGTTTTCCTTGGACCCCGACATGCGGGTTGTAGAATGTCTACAAGCTCCGACAGTGGAGTCCTAAACTTCCAAATTTAATTCACATTTACTCCTGGTTTATTTGTCACGGTAATAGTCCATTTTTACGTAATATTATCCAATCAAGAGACGCGGGGATGTGATCTCCTTATACGAATATGCCTTCGGCGGGATCACTGTTCCTACAACCCGCCTCTCCCCTCCCCCCTCCCCATACCTCAGTGGTAGAGCAGTGGCATTGTAATCCAAAGGAGGTGGGTCAAATCCAGCCTGACTTTTGCACCGCTTATAACGTCCAGTTTATCTTGCCTTTACACACTGTCATAAGTTTCATAAGAGATAACACAAGGATGCGCAGTTCCAACAAATAAGGCTTGGGTTGTTATCATTTATGACTTTGTAGACGTTATGCATTCAAAGTTATGCATAACAAGCATTGCCAGGAGGAGCCGAAAAACTGCCGAAAAAGCTTATGTTGACTTTTCCGATATCATGATGTCTAAAATGTCGACAGATTTTTTTTTCCACGGAGTTTTGGCTGTTCTTGTATTCACCACGTTTTAATGCGTAACTTTGATAAAAACACAGGCAACTACGGCTAATGTCAGAAGTGTTATTTGTTGAAACCGGGAATACTTGTGTTATCTGTTATGAAACCTCCGAAACCTAGGACAGCATTATTTTTTTTACCTCGACACAAAACAAGCTTACGTCATTCAAATCCTTGGATGACGCCTCGTCAACTGATCAAGCTTTCCCGTGCACATCGAGCTAACCAATCAATCTCCAAGCTCAAGTGTTAACTTCGTCACTTCCCTCCTTTTGAAACAATCAAAGGGCTGACAGCTTAAAGTACCACTGATTAATTGTCCCATCACGTTTCTATTCGGAAGAAAACTCCAGACGTTCTGTTTCCCTTTCAGGCACAACGATCTTCCGTATAATCTTCTCAAGATAGAAAAAAATCAATTGACGAACTTCGATTTCTACGACTTAAAGAGCGTGGAGCCATGGGCGAGCTATCCCGATTCTTTTACTGATCTAAAGAGGTTGAGAGAAGGTCAAGTTGGTGCTCAGGTAAGTAGAAATGACGTCAAGTCAATAACGGAGGCTTGTGGGGGAGCGGGGGGGGGGGGGTTAAGTTATACTGAATGAATCCATTTCCTATGTGATTTAACCTTACGGCATTTTATAAAACAATTAAATATAAAAATAAGAGTAAATCACATCACTTTAGAAAAATCTAAAAAAAGAAAATAAAAAAATGAATAGAGCTTAAACTTACAAAAAATGATAAATCGCATTTATGAAAAATCAACCCATTTGTTTACGTAAAACTACGGACAAAAATCCAAACATTTGGTTTTGTTACTGTTATCTTCGAGTCTGCTTTCCAACACGAAGCGATGTAAGATTATTTGTCTCTAAATATTTTGAAAATAGACTGAAAAAGAGTATGAGCGTGATAGAGCCACAAGAGAATCACGTTTGTTTCGATGCTTCTGGGATTCTGAACGAAAGGCGAATGCGAACACACACGATCTAGGATTTGGGCATTTGAGAATACGCTGGTAATGGTCCATTTACGCACTGCGTAAAACCGAGCGTATGTTGAAATCCGAGCGTATTTTACGCATGTTTTGAGCTTGAAAAGATTTCTAGCAATACAGACGTATTTAAACACAAAACGGACCGATTTTTCAAATATGTCCGTATTGCTAGAAATGTTTTCAAGCTCAAAACGTGCGTAAAATACGCTCGGATTTCAAAATACGCTCGGATTTTGTGTGTAAATGACCATGACGAATGCCTCTATTCTGAGAACGGCCGTCCAATCAGTCTTGACAAGAGTGACGGTTCGACATCAGCTGTAATTTTTGGGATTGAAACAATCGAGGAAACAATGAGACACTCGTGGCCTGAGTTTCGGCCAGTGTTTGGCCTATCGAACTTTGTAACAAATGTGTGTAACAAATGCGATGTTAGGAAGTATCCTAACCAAAACCTAATCTGTCCTAACAACATTTGCAGCGGTCGCGGTGTCGCAAATCTCTGTTTTCATGAACGAGATACTGATCTGATACTTGAAGAATGCGTAAATATCGAATGAAATAGATTGTCACAGGCCTGCGTCTTATGGATTCTGGATTTGATCATCTGTTTTTACTGTTATCTGTTTCGCATTTTTGCTGCCAGTAAGAATGGAAATAACAAGAAAAACAGTCCTGGTACAGATTAAGTTACCATCAGTAGTCTCGTGGGCGTTAAGCATGTAAAGATAAATATGAACATCTCTCTTGCAGTTCTGGGTAGCTTACGTATCATGCGCAATGCAGTACAAGGATGCAGTGCAGCGGACATATGACCAGATTGATGTCATCAAACGACTGGTCAAAAAATATCCAGATGACATGGAGTTCGTTACAACCGCACAAGGTCAGAATCTACCAATTCCTCTCCTTTCCTCTTCCGGAACATTTGAGTCACCAACAGGCCCATATTCAGAAATTTATTTGGGGGGGGGGGGGGGGGGGGTGCCTGGGGGTCGGACAGAAAAGTACAAAAAAGACATATATCAATTTTGTATGTTTTTTTTTTGGGGGGGGGGTCAACACCCTAACCCCCCTGGATACGGCCCTGGTCACCGAACACTAGCGATTCTAGCCAGGCATCCTCTTATACGGATTTCTCTGCGATGTTCCCCTTTCAGTCCTCATAGCAGAGACTTGACTTCTTTGACACTCGGGGGGGGGGGGGGGGGGCTGACATCGTTTCGTCTATGAGTGAGCTGGGTGGAATAAGCGGTCGATAATGTACGTAAGCGAAACCCGACTGGGGCTGAAAGATAATGGAAACACTAAGCATACTTAACAAATCTGTACATAACAAGACCAAAGGTTTCGATGGGATCCCAAAAATTTAATATTTGATCCAATTTTTACTTTTAAAATTTAGGAACAGAATAAGGCTTATGATGGGGGTTGAAACCACCTTCGAAACTGAAAAATCTATCGTTTCTATAGATTTTAACTTGTTTTCTATATATTTTTAGTACTGTTTGCTATTCGGTCCTATCCGCAGGGAAGACCCGCTCCGAAATTAATTCCTGGATACGGACCTGGCCTAATATCTGTTTCAAAATAGGACCCTTGGGTAAAAGCGAGTTGACTTATCCGTTTTGCATTGTTATGTTATTAGCTTGTTCAACATATTTTTAATCTTAATTCTTAAGACGGCCTACAGAATCCATCCACAACTCGACCTGTCCCTTAAACCAAACAATCTTCACATCAACAAGTTTCCTTACCCCAAACTAAAATCACGTATGAATCTAGAAAGTCTCCTTACTCAAAATTGACTATTTTATTAACTTGATTAAACAAAATTTCGAACTAAATTTGACCCCCCCCCCCTCCCTAACAACAGTGCAATGGAGCCCATTACACTGTCAGAACTTTCATAACAGATAACACAAGGATGCGCGGTTTCAACAGACAACATGCAACAGAGAACACTTGGAATGTTATCTGTTGTCAAGACAAAGGTTATGCATGAAATGCTATACAGAACAAGCATTGCCAGGAAGAACGGAAAAACTGCCAAAAAAACATCTGATGGCTTTATTGTTTGTCGTCATAATGTTGGAAAATTCAGCAGATGCTTTTTTAACGGTTTTTCAGCTCTTCCTGGCATTGAATGAATTCAATTCAATATAATCTAAAAAAAACAGATAACGAACAAGCCGATGGGTTGTTTTTACGTCAAAACATAACGTCATAACAGAACAATCTACAAATATATAGAATTTTGTGACATTTATACCGACGTCTTATGATAAATATGGTCCAATAGCATGCTAGACTACGATTAATAAAATACAAATAACCTAAAAATTAATATTAAAAACGCTCCGAGTTATATAACCGAACAAACGAGGGAACGTAACTAACTCTGAGCATACCTTGTTCGCAAAGCTACCACCGGTTCTAAACAAGGCACATGGTCGGCAGCTTGACGAGGAAGACGAATTCGGGTGGGGAGAAAATCAGGGGGAGTATATCACGGTGAAATGGGTTTTGGACTATGGATGTACCTAACTTCCAACCGAACAACCAATGAAGGATTTACGACGCACTACCGAAGGGCATAAGTACAGTATAGAAAAGCCATAACATTCCAAGTGTTTTCTATTGCGTCTTGTCTGTTAAAACCGCGCATTCTTGTGTGGTCTGTTATGAAACTTCCGACAGTGTACTACACGAGTACAATCTGAAGACTATTATATTGTAAGAAACTACTGAATTAACGGATGGAAGCAGTCGTCCTCGAACTAAAAATAAGCAGTCCTAACAGAAGAAAACGTGTTCTTTCGAAGAAAAGGTGTTACTTCAACTACCAACAAAGTAGAACTTCTGTGCTTCGCATGGCAACGCTGGCGATGCTGCTCTTTCCTCGGCACGCTGACGGAGCCCCACGAAGCGATCTGATTGGCTCTGCATAAGACAAAGTAGAACCAGGGTATATTCTCCTGTTGACAAATTATTTTATCTTTATTTATGACTACAAAAACATTGTATTTGGGCTCTGCTTTGCTTTATTACTGAATAAATTGAAAATACAGCTTATTACAGCTCGCCCAAGGAAAAGACGAATCTGTATACGCCGTATTACAGCTTATTACACATGTCTCAAGTGCCGACACAGTGCTAGAAGATTCGCATGCGAAAGTACGGACACGAGATTCGCGTCACTACGGGGAAACCTGCATGCGATGCATCGAAGCCTGAAATTCGCATCCAACTGCAAAAACTGGACTGTGTGTTCGCGTACCTTAAAGCTCTGACCCACGCGGCTGTCCTCCGACAAAACCTAGTATCTACCAAAAACATGGAATTTTAGTTAGGAGTGGATCCCACCTGGTCAGACCACGACGAATTCAATGGTGAAATCAGAATTTGTCTACGAGTCTTAAGGCGTACTCTCGCCGTTCCCCGCGGACTCCACTTGAGGAGTCCCAGCGTTTTTGTTTGTCCCGAGGACTCAAACTCCGTATTCTCGCGAGTCCCCACGGACGGGGAATGCTCTGATTATCATCACCCTCATCAAAAAGGACTCCTTTTCAGATTCGGAGGGGAATCAAATTTTGCTGGTGTTGGTGCAATGTAAAATTAATTAAAAATAATCAGAATAATCAAAACCAAAAATAAAGTGGCTCCAGACTAATTTGGTCAACTGCATATCTATTTTTCGAACAAAATCCATGCTGGAAGCATTCCCTGTGTTCTCGCTGTTTCTGTCCGCGGAGTCCGCGTGGAGTGACTCCCTTAATTTTCTCGCCGTTCTCTTTGATTCCCCAAGGAGTCCTCGGGGAACGGCGAGAGTACGCCTTTAGTTTCTTAGATCTCACCTAGTATCTACACAAGGTCTCAACTTTATTTTCGGGCTTTACCTAGTGTTAGATACTATAAATTTGCTTTTTCTCCAAAACCTAGTATCTGACAAACCTACGCTCCACCAGCAACAAAATCACCAGCATCATCACTGTATTGTTTACAAAACTAAATTAGTTTGCTGAATGTATACGAAAAAAGAAGCAGCTTAAAAGTTAACGTTTTCACGTTTTTCTCGGAAGCTACTCAGGTGCAGATACTAGGTTTTATCGGAGGACAGCCGCACGGCTTCCATCTCTCGTTCATACATAAGCTGGAGCCCAGCCAAGCAAACCTAGTGAGGTATTTTTTCAGAAAAAGTTCCGCTTCACACATTAGTCTCAGCGTCAGAGTTTCAACTTTTTCCGTTTTGCCGGGCGACGTCGGTTTCGTACTTTGGTCACGGATCATATATAAATAATATTTCAGGGATTCAAGACGCCTTTTCGAGCGGGAAAATTGGCAGTCTCGTCGGCGTCGAGGGTGGTCATTCCATAGGAAGCAGTCTGGGTGTCCTACGGACCATGTATGAGCTAGGTGTAAGATACATGACCCTCACCCACACCTGCAACACCCCCTGGGCGGATAATTCAAACACGGATAACCTGGGGGCGGTGCACGAGTTCGGGGGTCTGACGGAATTCGGACAAGTAAGTTTTGAACCCTGCTGCTTCATACCAATTCATACTACCAAGAACAAATAAGAGCAAGAACTGCTGTCTCCCTATCTCTGTCACACACCCAAGCTGAGACGAGTCGACTCCCGACGCAAATGAGCGGAGGTGGATCTCACCCGGGACATCAAAAGTCGTTACCTCTACAGAGAAGGTGTAACGCAGTAAACCACTGAGGAAGAAAAATCGAATGGAGGCAGCGCAGCAGTGATAAGCCTGTTCACACTGGGCTGGGCGGGCGCTGAAACAGCGGTTGCCGGCTCATTGATTCAGACAAGCTTTCGGGGGTTGACAAGAAAATCCCGAAGCAATTAAGAATATATCAAAATATACAGAAACTGCCATTTGATGCAAAGTAGATTTTACAGATGCGTCAAATTTAGTTAAAAGTACGACAAACTGTATATATATCTGTGTTGAAAAACCCAAAGGCCGTATACAGGTAACGTAAGATATATGGTAACGTAAATTGTATCTTTTCTGGGTCAACTCAATTGTGGTGTCAATATCCAGAACAAGAAGAGATAAATTTCATTCCAAGTATTTGCTCTCATCTGAGAATATCAGATGAAAACAGGCAGATTCTTTAAAAAAAAAAAAGGCCGTGTTTCAGGTTTAATAGGCTCAGTGGAAATGAACAAATATTACGGAGATGGAATAGGCTTCTACTCTGACAAACTAACCAGAAACAATTTTTAATTAAATTTAAAAAAAAACTAGGACTTCTATGTGGGTCCTAGACAAACTAGAACCAAGCTAGAACCCATGTGGCAATGCCTCAGTACGAAAACCTAAGACTTTATTTGATGGGAAAATACACCGTAGACATCGAATTATTTGTAAGTAGTGAACTAAAAGACAAAGGAGATAGACCAAGTTGACGTGAACTTTCGTCTTTCGATTAACTACTGAACTGAAATCTAACTCACTAAATCGAAATGTATACAATTATACATTTCGGAAAAAAAGAAGAAAAAACACAAAATATACACTCACCTACTGGTATTATTTTGACTATTCCATGCTATTCTACCATTTTGGTAATTTCAGTAATCCTCGAAAGCCTTAATTACGTTACTTCTAGTGTACACTCGTCTGACAAACTGAATACTACAGATGTTGAAACTCAATGGGTCATGACTTCAGTGAGTGTGCTTCAAATCCCGGTTTGCATTGTATGGTTCTCCCGAGAGACATACAAAGGAATGTCACAAGGGATTTCAATCTTCATATTGATTGTCATGGTATAACAAAGGCGATTATGAATGACCATCGTCAAGTTCGCTTTTTGTTTTTCGCGTCACTAATATTCACTAATCAGACGCCAGCGTCTACTCAAACAAAATCAACGCTGTTTCCTTCCCGTGTGAACAGGCCAGAACATCCGCCTCGCTAGTGGCTACGTTGTTTTCTTCGTCAAGTGTGTAACGGCGGAGAGTCGGAGACCAACGAGTTTACACGAGCGACCAAGAAATGGCTCCACCTCCGCTCATTGTTGACGGAACATTTATAGTCGGTGGATGGACGAGAGACCATTGTTCTTACTCGTTATTTGTTCTTGATACTACGGACAGATGATTAGGTTTTCGTGGGTTAATTTCTCCCCATGAATGAACGAATCTCAACTTTTCCGCATGGAAGTGATGATGGTGCGGATAATTCTGGCAGGAATTCTAGTCCCCAACTGCCCGACTCTGATCATTTGTTCACATAATGTAAACTGTCAGGAAAAGTATACTGTAGATGGATCCTGGAAGGCTTTGTCAGGGACTTCTTAGAAAAGTGGGAGATTCCTGAGCTGTTTAGGCTATACCGAACCGTTTTCGTTCACTCAGACAAGTTTGGTAACAGATAACAGATGTTTTCCCATATTTCTGTTTAACGTTATGAGATTCTATCTATAATATAAATCTAGCCTTTGGGGTGTTTCTGTTCCGAGACAAAACTTCTGTTACGACCCTTTTAAGCGTTAAAATTCCCAAAAAGATAACATATAAAAGGGTCATACAGAGTCCAGTTCATGTGTTATCTGTTATCAAACTAATAACAGTTTTTTAAGCGGAACGTCATCTTCCCAAAGAAAACCTTCTAGGATAGCACCTTCCGTCTCTAACAAACAAATATTTCCAGTTTACGAAAAGATGTGAAAGGAATTGGTGACCTATACTTGTCTAGAAAATACAAGTTAATGCAGTAACCTATCCCATACCGTTAACTCATGCCTCAACTTGCTCTGTTCTCGAAGACCAAGTGCGTTTAATAACTTAGGTTAATTCTACTAAGCCCACAGTCTACGGTATAATCCTAACAATCTTAAAGGACCCAATCTGCTTCTTCTGCCTTTTCTATTTTTCCTAGCTCTCTTACGGGAATATAAGCTTCTCGAAATCTCCGCCTTTCGCCAGTGTTTCGTTTTCTACCGACGACTTCTTAGCGCTTTTTCGACCTAACTAAGTTTTCACTGTTACGCTAAGCAAATTCGCCGAAACCTTCAAGGTCCGCCGACTACTATCACACACAAAGAAAGATATCTTTTTCTTTTTGGAAGTTATGGTAGACCATCAGGTTTACCTGGTATTTTAGACGTCTTTTGATTTGCTTGGTTTTCCTAGTTTTTGGAATCCCAAAACGTAAGTGGAGGGATACCTATGACATCGCAAAAATGTCCGTCTGTCCGTCTGTCTGTGAGCACGATAACTCTCGAAGGGAATGAGATATTTTGATGAAACTTGATGTGAGGGTTCATCGGGGTAGGGTTAAGGTCAAGTTTGGAGATGGGCTATGTAGCTCTACATTTAGGTGGGGGAGGGGGTTCAAATTAAGGGACAAACAAAATATTTTTAAACAGCTAATGTGATAGTCGATTATGAGGTAAGAAGGCATGCTGAGCACGATAATGAAAATCATTTTCTCGCCGGACAAGTAGTTCGTCCGGAATCCGGCAAAAACCGGAAAGTTGGTTAAAAGTAAAAGTTTTATTTGGAGTTGATTAAATGGTGATTTCGAGGTAAGAAGACATGCTAAACACGATGGTGAAAACAATTTTCTCGCCGAACAAGTAGTTCGTCCGGAATCCGGCGAAACCCGGAAAGTTGGTTAAAAGTAAAAGTTTCATTTGAAGTTAATTAAATGTTCGATTTCCGGGTAAAAAAAAACATGCTGAACACGATGGTGAAAACCATTTTCTCGCCGGACAACTAGTTAGCCCGGAATCCGGCCAAAGCCGGAAAATTTGGTAAAAAAGTTCGATTAGATGACAGATTAAAGGGAAGAAAAGAGGCAAGTCGGTGTATGACAATCAATTTTTACTCGGACATATAATTAGCCCGGAATCCGGTTGTAACTGGAATTTTTGTTAAGTCAAGCTTTTATTCAAAGTTGATTAGATGTTCTTTATAGAGGTAAGGGGATACGCTGGATTCGTTTCTGAATTTTCTTTTTTTGCTGGACTAGTAGTTCGCTCAGAATTCGGGCGAAACCGGAAACTTAGCAGAAGTAAAGCAGGAAGTCTCGGTCAGTATCGTCAAAATAGATATGGCTTATAGAGGTATATCTGAACTTGGTTTTCTCTGATGATTAGCCTGGCGAAGACAAGACCCGATTGTCTGAACAAATATTAGATTTTTGGGATCACTCGACACCTTTGGTCTTGTTAACGACGGCGCGTTCAGTTTCAAATACTTTGTGTCCAGCCTCCGCTTCGGAGATCAGGCGTTGGGTAGATTGACAAGCGCTAACAAGAAAACCGCTAAATTGACGTGACAAACATTAGTATTCTCGAAACCGATATTTCTTAGCCATTTTACCGTGCAAAAGTTAATTTCTAGTAAGAGTTATGCTTTAAGCACTTTCCCACCTGAATTCTCTGTACTATTCTGAACACGTTTCTTCACTGTAAAAAAAAATCTTGCAGTATTTGCTACCGGGAATAATATTGTCTCTACTGAGATAAGATTATTTCTAATTCGGATTAATCTTATCCCAATAGAGAAAGATTAATCCCAGTAGAAAATACTGCAGTTAACTTTAATCCTTACTCGGAGAAACTTTTACAGCGTTTGCATTAAAAAAAAGTGAGCCAAAACCGGTTTCAACATCTGCAGCATTCGTCTGATATATGCTGATGAGGTGCTGCTGCATCGCTTTCGAACGGTCTTTCTTGTGGTGGTATGGTGGTGCACTCTTGTCTCTTGGTGCAAATGACGAATCGCCGTGCGCCTAGTGAAGAGCAGAAACGTCACCACAGCCTGTCCCCAACAAACGCTGTTTGTTGGTTGACATAGGATTTGAATCATCGTTCGGGTGATGTTTCTCGTTCTTCGCGAGGCTCGTGAGTGTGAACTTAATACTCTGTATGACTAATGTAGCGTTTACACGGACAGGGACATCCCGTCGAGTAGAAAGGAATTCTGGTCGAGTCGAAAGGATTCCGTTCGTGAAGACGAGTAGAAAAAAAGTCTAGCGGGACGGGAATCCTTTCATGATGAAAGGAATTCCGGTCCACTTGAAAGGAATCTTGAGGTCGGCGCTGGTAAAAAGTAAAAAAAAAGGCTAGCTAGCTTTTGAGAGCAGCAATCATCAGTACTGATGTTATAAATGCTCTCAAAACATTTTTCTATTGGATAGGGAATTTATTTATGTAATATTTTCTGGTTTGAAGACTTAATTTTGTTCCCTCTGCGTGTAAACATAATCTTGTCACCAAGATCGGATTCTGTTCAAGTTTTCCTGTACTTGTAAACGCTTCATAAATCCTAAACACGCCACTGATCCTCAGGAAGAAGGAGTAAGTGTGTCCGTATGACTCAAACTCAACGACTCAAATCCTGTGTCAATCAATCACCGCGATCTTTAGGGGCAGCTGTGACACCACTTCTGCCTTTCTTACGCTAGCTACCGGGAGAGGCCGGAGATTTTGCATCGGCAAGGAGAGATAGAGCGTGTTCCACCCTTCTAACAATAGTTACTATTAGTTACTATTTCCGTTCCATCCTCACGAAAAGTTACTACGCTGACCGATTCAACCTTGTCGGAATAGTAACTAATAGTTGCTATTTGCTTACCATGCTCGGGAGCGTAGTAAGCGTAGTAACTACGCATCTCTGTAACGTGATTGGTCGGCTTCGCCCCTGGCGTGAGATCCTGCTGGAAAATAGAAAAATCGTTCCAGCCTTGACGGCAAAAAAACAGAATTCGTGACGTCATGCGTAGTAACTACGGTAAGTAGGATGGAACACGCTCATAGTCATCAACATTATTTGACAACAGAAAGTTACCATAGAGATACTATCCGTTACCCTGGTGACACTTTCCCCCAATTCAGGGTTTTGCCTGAAAACGGTACGTCTCATAATCTCTGCGTGTGAGTCTCGACTATATTTTTCTGTTGATAATGTGATTTTTTTGTGTCAGCGAAGCAGCTTCAGTGAGTAGCGCTCCGGAAAAATAAAAGTGCGAAATGCGTCGATGACGTATTTATGAGCCCTGGGATAGCGGAATATATTCAAATCCAGCACATCATGTGTATGACTACATCGTTCTGAGGTCTTTAGGAACTATTTTATCGGTTGAAAAATCGGGAAGTTGCAAGTCATCTTCCCATGAAACGTCGATAAAAAAAGAAATGAACAGTTATGAGCCAAAAATCAAATATTTCTATTCCTGAATGACGTCTTTATGAGCCCTGGGAGAGTGGAAGAGATAAAACACCAGCATATCATGTGTATGGCTACATCGTTCCTCTGAGGTCTTTAGGAAATATTTTATCGTTTGAAAAATTGGGAAGTAGCAAGTCCTCTTCCCATTAAACGTCGATAAGAAAAAGAAATGAACAGTTATGAGCCAAAAATCAAATATTTATTTTCCTGAATGACGTCTTTATGAGCCCTGGGATAGTGGAAGAGATAAAACACCACCATATCATGTGCATGGCTACAGCGTTCCTCTGAGGTCTTTTATGAAATATTTTAACGTTTGAAAAATCGGAAAGTAGCAAGTCCTCTTCCCATAAAACGTCGATAAAAAAAAGAAATGAACAGTTATAAGCCAAAAATCAAACATTTCTTTTCCTGAATACAAATATCTTGTTTGCTCAGTTCGCCTTTAAGTCCCTAAGGTATACGAAAGAAAAAAAATCCAATAATATAAAGGAGACGAATGGTTGTCCGAAGGAAAATCGAACCATAACTGTGACTGAGGGAAATCAGGAAGAAGGCTGGAGATATAAGGGATACCAGGCAAAGGATGGTATTCTCATAGGCGATGCCGCTTGTGGGGTATGGCTTTAGAAAGCCATGAGGGGAATGTTTACTAGAGGTTCCCAGCTTTGGCATTCTCGGAGGTTTGACGGTAGATGTCCACCGAAGCCGGAGACGTAATCTGGTAGCCTAGGGCAGGAATTGGGTCTTAGGTTGTGGGAATAATACTATGTTCCCTAGTTGTGATATAGGACTGAATAGGACTACAATAACTAATCATACTGAAACTTATATTTCTTCACAAAATAACTTGCACACACCCGCATAGAAATATCGACTGATAAATATTTCTTGAGCCCAAGCTGACTTTGAAACATATACTCATTGCAGGATTACAGGTTTATTTCCTTCCCCGACGTTGACCATTGATGGCCTGACGAGTACCCTTGCAAAGAAGGGCCGAAATATCACTGCTAAAGCATCCTAGCTGACGTACCCTTTGTATACATTATTTGAATAAATATAGACTAAGAAGATCCGCTAGCCCCGGCTTGTCCTGAAAAAAACAAGGCTAAAGGTTTCGATGGGATCCCACAAATTTTAAGATTTGATCCAGACAATTGGGTCTTGTAGATATCCGGTCTTTGCCAGACTCCTTGACCATTTTTATTATTAAAAATTAGAAACAGGTTAAGGCCAACGGCTAATCATCTGAGAAAACGAAATCCAGATATGGATTCAGCATGTGAGTTTACCTCCAATTTCGTCGACGTAGATATCTACGTCGACGAAATTGATCAAAACTTCCTGCCATACTTCTGCAAAATTTCCGGTTTTGGCAAAAACCTGAAGCTCAAAGATGAGTTCAGCTGATCTCCTTATCCCCATATCGAATCTCTAATCAACTTCAGAGAAAACTTACTTTAAAAAAATAATGTTTTTGCCTGATTCCGGGCGAACTATTTTTCCGGCAAGAAAATTATTTTCATATACAAATCGTGGGCACATTCATCATCCTACATCTACGTGAAACCATTGGTGTGCACTCGTCATTCAAACTTTAATCGTGGTGCCGTATACCCTAATTGTGTATACAGTCAGGTGCCACTGGCGAGGAAGTTGTGACTTGCAGATCAGTACAAACTAGTGTTACGATCGTCCGTTATAGTTACCCTATCCGGCCTTTGATCTCGGCTGAAATCTACCATCGGCAAGGCACCTCCGAGATATCCACAGCTCCCACCAATTTTAACTGAGGAGGAATCCTACGAGGTTGCCACTCGGGCTTTTCTGCTTTGCCAGTACTAAAGTAAGTAAGTCAGTAATTCATTTATTCATAACCCACCATTTTGAAAAAGCGGAGTAGATGAAAAAAAAAAAAAAACCCACATAAAGACACAGAAAATGACGCTTCATTTTCATTCTTCGGCCAGGAAGCAAGCAGTGGATAACGTCGTGCGCTGGTTGGGCCCTGTGTTCATGATTTCTTGCAGCGACGAGGAAACATCCAAAAGGGTAACACTTGCATCTTGAATTGAATTCTCCGTCAATATATGGTAATTACGTAATTTTGACAAGTGGAGCAGGTGCTTTGCATATTTAAAATAACATGATCTCTTGTTTTTATTCTTCGCAGAACGTGAGTGACACCAGAACGAAATAGTATATACTTCGTAACAGTAACATGAATCCTATTCTTTGAGCCCAAGCTGACTTTGAAACATTTATTCCAAAAAAGTTTTCAACGGATATGTCAGCTACGATTCTTCATCAGCGATATTTCGGCCCTTCTTGGCAAGGTCCTCGTCAGGCTTTCAGTCCTCTTGTTCAACTTAGGGGAAAGAAACAAACGTCAGTCTCCGGCTGACGTTCGCGCTGAGCGGTTGCAGTGTGGAATGAAATGAATACGTTTTGTTGTGAAATAATTTGGAGTCTCGAGATTTGGATTTAATACACTGCACGAAGGTAGATAAATGCCCCAGTATAAGTCAAGCTGCGATACATGTGGACAAAGCCTAAGACTTTCTAAAAGAGATACGATTATTTGTTCGATTACAATTGGTGGATGTGGCCTACCTTTTCATCACGGCTGTGACGTCTTACACCAGAAATTTTGTGAAAGGACTAATCTGAATCTGTACGTTTGCCACGCTTGCTTTCTACCAGAAACGAATCTCACTTCCGACAATCAACCGAACATCACCGCCATGACAGCTCCTAATGTCAGTGATCGCCAACTAGTCTACTGCCCGTTGCTCAGCTTTGTAAAACATGCGATTGATTCAGGGATTCAGATTCCTGATATTGTTAAAAGCACGTCTAAGTTTTATACCTCTACCGAACTTTCACACGCAAGAAATCTGCTTGCTTCCCACATTCCCAATCACGCACGCCTTCCAGAACGGCGTGAAGACAATGCAACGGCAACCTTATCTGAAGACATTATTTCGCTTTTTTCGTCTCAAGATAGCCAAGGTGACCTTCCTTGCCCCATGCCCACATTTGTATTAACTGCTGCTGATCCGATTCCAAACATAGACAACGAAATTCAAGCAAACTTGTCGCGCGCCCTAAATACGTGGGACCGGCACCTGAATTTACTGAATGAAAAACTTGATCGCATAACAACCAAGGTGTTGGTAACTCCCGACCTGATAAAGCAATCAATCAAAGGCGAGATTGAGGAGCATGTGAAGAAAGTTGGGAGTAGTGGAGATAGTGATGTTTGGCCAAAATCAATAAGAAAAGATGAGGTAGTGACTGTTTGTGTAAAGAAGCCCCCCACGGATGCAGATAACCCCGAAAAACGGAAACAAGTTTTAAGCAGTCTTGGAGTCGCGGCTGGTCATATACGAAATGTTCGCGTTACTACAAATGGTGAATGGATTATTAGTACCAAGAAAAATGGTGCTGAAGTCCTGAGAAGCTGCTTAGAATCTAAGCTTAGGTGTGATGCTCACATAAAGCAACCCGAGATAGCCGGCCTCGTTCATAAGTTTTACCGTGATCTGGATCAGGATGAGTTCCGTGTTAGAAATCCTGGTGTGACCGGGGTCAAGTGGCTAGGAAGTTCTGGATCAGCCAAGATTTTGTTCGAATCAAATGATGCGCTTGCGTATTACCGTCGGCATGGAGTTTTTGCTGGATATGAGCATTTCACGGTATTCGAGTGCAGGAAGTTACCTCGAATGTGCTATGAATGCCAATCTCTGGATCATGTTGCTTCTGCGTGTACAAGTAGCAGAAGTCGGTGCTCCCGCTGTAGTGATTTTGATCACAGGAATTCCCGTGAAAATCCTTGCCAGAACCCTGTTAAATGTTGCCATTGTGGTGAGGCCAACCATACGAGTTACAGCTTTCGTTGCAAAATTATTCGGGCCAAGCTATCTGATTCGGCTACGGCGGTTCGGCCATGAGTGCTGTTGTGAACCCATCGCAAACTCTGAAAGTGGTGTCGTTTAACACAAATGGAGTTTCTGGAAAGCTAAACTTAATTCGTGAATTTTTAAATTCGTATGATGTTGTTTGCTTACAAGAACACCATCTTCTTCCCCATAGTTTTCCTGTGCTGTCAACTTTATCTCATGATCATAAGGTTTTTATTTCACCGGCATTACCTACCGGCGGTCGCCCGTCGGGAGGCACATGTGTTTTTGCACGCGTTAGTTTAACCCCGTCTTTTATTTCGATTTCGGAGCATTTTACTGCAGTTCGCGTCGGAGATGTTGCTTTTATTTCATGTTACCTGCCGACTAATTATCGAACGGAGGGTTGTTTGTTGAAATTTCAAGATGCGTGGGAGAGTTTACGTTTGTGCATTTCTTCACTGCCCAGTAATTTAATCTGGTGCATAGTTGGTGACCTCAACTGCCAAATTTCTGATCCATCGGACGTCAGAGGGTCTTTACTTTTGTCTTTTTTACCTAAGTATTTTATTCTCCCGAAGGATTCACGGTCTACTTATGTTCACAATTCAGGATCGACGTCGGATATTGACCATGTTGTAATGCCTACTTCTGATCGTATTTTGGGCCTGGTGCGTGTAGGTCAGGATTACCCTATTAGCGACCATTTGTACCTAGCATTTGAAGTAGTCGCTTCTCGGGAGACAAGAGATATTCGTAGGCCTCGTTGTAAACCCCAGGGCCAGAAAGTGAAATGGGATTGGTCGAAAATCGATTCTTACCATGCAGAGTCAGAGCAACTTTTACAGAAGATTATGGCCCCATCTACTAGTATTGATCAAGTTGGCATTGATATATTTTATAATGAGCTAGTGCATTCTTTACGGATTGGTGCGGAAAGAAGTTTTGGGTATATTAATAAGAAAAGTGGGACGCGTAGGTATGCTTGGCACCTTAACCCGCTTTTAGTAGATGCAAATAAGAGAGCTAAATTTGCGTTTTCACAATGGAGAAGTGCAGGAAGTCCTCGTTTTGGGCCGTTTTATGAGGATATGAAAATGGCGAAGGCAGAGTTTCGAAAAGAATTGCGAGTGCATGATGAGTTTGTACGGGATACAATATCTGGACAAATTTGCGATTCTGCTGAAATTTTTTGGAATTTTGTTAAAACGCGACGTTCGCCGGATGATATGGATAATAGTAGTCTTTCACATTCAGATTGGATTGCTCATTTTAATGCTGTTTTTGATCATAATGATTTTACTTTAAATGATGATTTTGAAAGGCAGTTGGAAAATGAACTTCTTTCTCATATACCAGATGAAAATATTTCAGTTTCTGCTGATTCAGTAAAAGATGCTATTCACCGTCTTACTAGCACTAAGTCGTATGACCATGACCAAATCCATGCTTCTCATCTTAAGTTTGCTCCTGCTTCTGCTATTCTTTTGATTTCTACACTTTTTACGATTATTTTAAGGAGTGGACTTGTACCCGGAAGTTTCACAAAAGGAACTACATCCCCTATTTTGAAAAAAGGGGGTGATCCCAGTCTGTGTGGTTCGTACCGACCAATTACTACTTGTTGCCAATTAAGTAAGGTTTTTGAGCTTTGTATTTTAGATTATTTTAAGAATTGTGATCATGGTTTGAATCAGGTTGGGTTCCAGCGTGGGTTGGGTTGTGATATAGCTCATTTTATTATGTCAAAGCTTTTATGGTGTTCGAATCATTTTAATAAGGTTTATATTTTCGCTTTAGATATTGCAAAAGCTTACGATAGTGTCATACATGCTTGGGCGCTTTTAGCTCTTTTGAAAAATGGAGTAGAGCCACAAATTGTCCGAGTTCTACAAAATTGGTACCGTCGGTGCTTGTTGAAAGTTCGGTGGCGCGGTTCTGACAGCGATTTTAAAATAATAGTCAAAAGAGGACTGAGACAAGGGAGTGTTCTGTCACCGATTATTTTCAATGTTACATTGGCACTTTGCCTGAAGAAACTTAAGACTACCCTTGTTTTCGGTAAAGGGATTTTTCTTTCTTGGTTGGCTTATGCGGACGATGTACTCTTGCTTAGCAGAACTTTATCATCGTTGCAAAAAAATATAACACTTTTTTCAGATCTGTAGAAATCGCATGGGCTTTCTTTGAACCCTGCGAAATGTAAACTGATGGTATTTGATAAGAATGGTGACAGAAGTAGTATACAAGTTTCTCTTATGAGTAAAGTAATAGCTTGCTGTAATGTTTTTACTTATCTTGGTTTGCCGTATTGCTCTACTTTGAGTCAGACCCGTGCATCAGTGGTAAAAGAAGTTGAGAGAAGGGTGGCTGCTAGTTTTGGATCGATTGTTGGATTACGTGAGCTTCTGAACCGGCGAAGGCTTGCACATGTTTTTAACGTAACAGCTTTGCCACAGTGTCTCCTAGCTTCTTCGTTCCTCCCAGTTTTTCGGCTTGCCGACACGTCGCATATTAAAACCCGATACTTTATTTTTTCAAAATGGTTGTGTCGTTTTAGCAGGTATGAGTCTAATACTAATATGATGGAGACTTATGGTATAAAAAAACCCTCTTGAAATTATGATGAAAAAGCATGAAAAGTTTAGACGTAAGTTGCAAGGGCTCAAGCATAATTTATCATCTTTCCTCCATGAGCGGTAAATTATTTTATGATTTTTTTTTTTGTTTTGTTTTTTTTAAATTTTGAATTTTTTTTTTTTTGAATTTTAATGTTTTTAAAGTGTTTTTAAAGTTTTTGTCATTGTTTTTGGTGTTTAATCTGCCTTCGCCATTTTCATGCGTTGTTGTTTATTTTAGTCGTTCCAATGGATTAGAGTTCGGTCTAATGTTTGTTTGATTTGTGTATTTATATAGTTATTTATCTTATTATCATCAATTTTGGTGGATCAATAAATCATCATCATCATCATCAAACCTGTCAAACTTTGTTGGAATAAACATGAATCCTTCGTAGTTTCTCGAAGCCGATGTAAATTCCAGGTAAACACCACTAAATACGCCTTTAGCTCAAGCTGACTGGGAAACACCTATTCAATCAATGCATGAAACGCCACTGGTTGACTGACACCATATTTCTCTCTTCACCAAAGAATAAGATCCTTGGGACGAGCGTGTTTTATTTTTTCAGGAGATAGTTCGGGAAATGAACCGCTTGGGAATGCTGATCGACCTAAGCCATGTCTCGGCAATGACGATGAATGATGTCTTAGATACCACACGCGCCCCGGTTATCTTCTCGCACTCGGGCGCTAGAGGTGTGTGCAATCACACAAGAAATGTCCCGGATGATGTGCTGACGAGAGTAGTAAGTGTCGTGAATGTTCTTCATGTGAAATAATATTATACCAAGAATCCTTGATTTTGACTCAGGTTTCCCTTTGTTGATTCTAAACCTCTGCCTGTTCACAGTCATAACACAATAGCTGCGTTCGTTGCACTCCGGGCTGTCACTGGTGTTTTGTCACCAGTGTCCGGTTCTTCGCTTAAAACGCGTTCTTTTGGTTCACCGGTGAGTTGATGAAAACCGGCTAACTCCTCGCTGAAGCCGGGCTCACGAGCAGGTTCTGGTTAGTCCGCACCGGTGAGATAAAACCGGACACTGGTTAGTTCAAAAACGGGTTAATTGACGGGTGAGAAGTCACCGGTGGATGCAAAAACGGCTTATAAGAAAAACCGGAGACCACCGGTGAGAACTCCCGTGACAAAGAACGCAGCTAATCATCCGTAGAGGAAATTTGACGCTGACGAGCGAAACACAGGCACGTGTATTCAAGGATTTGAAAGGTTGTAAAAAAAGAGCTAACAGCTCGTATGGCACTTTTTACGAGTGGGTGATGCAAGAAAGTAGATGAGAGCGACGCAAAATACCACCTTCAACCCCCCTAGGTTCGAACCTAGAAGGAAGATATCTAGTTTCACTCGAGTCTGAGCACATGTGGCATCGCGTTTGATCTTCTAGAGCAAAAAAAATCTCTACTTTCCAAGTTTACATCCACTCGTTTGATCCATAGACGTGCCACACTACTTCCGGTACCCCCCTCCAACTCCCCCCACCATGGTTGAATCTGGCATGGACACGTAAATGAATCATCCAAAGCATGTTCTCGAACCAACAATCAAGCTTCATTCGAATCTGAGCATTTTTCGGAAAATCTCCCCCCCCCCCAATATGTGCCATCTACTACGGCATATGAATACTCTACTGTCCTAGTTTCCTTCAAATCACAAAAAAAGCCGACGAATGTACTGAGATAAAAGGCGAATAGAATAGAATAGAATAGAATAGTGTTTATTTAGCCTCAATGGGCCATACATAGAATTTTATAATCACGGCATACAAACATATTAATGCATTGAAAACATAATGATCCTAGGACAAATAAACAAACTATCTTCTATTTAAGTTCTCACACATAATCTACCACCGTTTTAATAACGTTGTCTTTAGTCGATGTCAATATAAAAGGGAAGAGCAACCCTCCCCCAAACTGATCCGGTAGAGGAGACTTCTGGCACTGCCCTAGGAGTTGGGCAACAGTGTCCTCTCCAACAAGACAAATCGGACACCTGTAATTATCAGTGATTAACCCGTCCCTATTTTTTCTTCTCTCAAACACCTTTTTTCTAAAACCGAGTGGTAATGAGTTTGTTCGGAGCTGGAACCAAAGTTTCAGAGTCTGTGCTGGTAGACCAAGCTTAAAAGAAAATTCCATATGAAAAGTTCGCTTCAGTAATTGTGTTGCGAGAGCAACACTTTGGTTTTGTCCTGTTTTTTTTTTTTTTTCTATGCCGCCGATTTCATTTTATTCCTGGTAATTGGGAAGGGTCTAACCTGTGCGGTTTTTACGGAAAGTGTGGACCTTAGGCCGGATTGATGAATATGACATTACATTTTGGAAAGCTCCGTAGAACTCTTGCCTGGGGCCAATAAGGATGGTTTTTGCTTGTCCTCGAGCCAGAGCCTACGGTTTGCGAAGTGAAGTGGAGTTGTATAGCCTATGTCAGAGAGGACTATCTGAAGTTGTGTAGCGAACCTTTCGTTTCATCAAACCATGTTTCTGCTTTCGAGTGGAAAGCTCCGTTCTAGCACGCAAGCAGGCAGGCACCAGTTTCAAATTGAAGATGGACTAAAATCTATAAGTGTTAAATATATGCGGCAGTTACCCGGCCCCACAGCCAACATATCTTCTTTGAGTAATAAATAGAAAAATCTACAGAGACAAAAAAGTGGCTTTTTCCCACGGGTCCGAGAGTGCTGTCATCTATTGTTTCTGTCCATGTCTGCGACGATTTCAGCTGAGAATATCATTTTTTTTTTTTACACTTGGGTTTGCGGTAGAGTAACGGTATAAGATGTGCCTCTTAAACTTTAAAAGTTCTCTCATTGCTAAAGAAACTAGAGCTTATCCTTTGCTCCTTTCTAAGTCGTGACGTTAGAAAGTTGGCCTACGGCAAAAAAGTCAACTTTTGAACTAAGACAGGTAGAATTTTTTTTTCGACGGCAATCGATAGCCATTGATGAGCTGATCAAAGTATATGTCCCCCATTTTTTGGTACAAAAATTCCTTCATGAGATACACCAGTTTGAAAATTTCAAAGGGGTTGACAACTTCAGTAGTAAGGTACACTGAAACCAAAAATAGGCGATACCAGTTTTGAGACATGTAGGGGACTTTTAGGCAACAGTCAACTGTTAGCTCATAGTCATCTTCGGTAATGAGGGGTTTGCAGCTTTTGCTAATTGGTGTACCAGTTATTTGTTTCCGGTGTGTTCGATGGTAAGAACAATTTGGTTCCCAATGGTAAGATATGCAAGGGACTTAAAAGTAATAATCGGCTGTTATGCTACAATGATCTTCTGCGATGATGGGTTTGCAACTTTTGCTAGCTGGTGTACCCATTATTTGTTTTCGGTTAACTTAATGTATATCACGGGAGAGGGACTTGTAAGTAGGAATCGGTTCATGAGGGGCTAGGAATTTTTGCAAATGGGTGCACACTGTATTCGATTTCTATAAATCTGACGGTAAGAAAGTTTGTGTCGATGGTCTATCAATGTAACCTAGGATTAACTGTTTACACAACGGATACAAACGAAAATGTAAAGCAATGAGGTAGTTTCATAGTAATTAATAGTGTCATCTATTGTATTTTAATCCTGAAAAGTTACGGATAGCTTTCTAATGCCAACTAGATTAAATAAGATATTGTTCCAAGTTTGCATCCGTCACGATGTCTACGATTGAAAAGGATAAAGTTCAACTGACTGCAAAGTTAATTTAGTCCCTTCTTCCTATATTATTTTGTTGCTGTTTTTACAACACTGAAGAATACCTTTTGATCATAAGATTAACTTTTTTAGAACATCCCGTTTAAAAAGCTTATGCTATAATCATCTTCAGCGATGAGGGGTTTGCAACTTTTGCTAGCTGGTGTATCCATTATTTGTTTCCGGTGAATTTGATGTCAATCACGGGAGAGGGACTTGTAAGTAAGAATCGGTTCACGAGGGGCTAGAAATTTGTGAGAATTGGTGCACATTGTATTCGATTTCTGTAAATATGACGGTAAGAAAGTTTGTATCGATGGTCTATCGCTATAACCTAGGATTAACTGTTAACGCAACGGGTACAAACGATACGGTTATGTAAAACAATAAGGTAGTTTTGTAATAATTAATAGTGTCATCTATGGTATTTTAATCCTGAAAAGTTACGGATAGCTTTATAATATCAACTAGATTATATAAGATATTGTTCCAAGTTTTCATCCGCCACGATATCTACGATTGAAAAGGATAAAGTTCCGCAAAGTCAATTTGGTCTCTTCTTCCGATATTAATTAATTAATTAATTTATTTTTTAACCCGTTAAATGAACAAAAACGGAGTATAAACAAAAAAAAAGAAAAAATACAACAAAAACGACTAAATACGCAACAAAAACACTTGATTATTTAAGGAGGCGGACAAACCCATGATGAGCTGGGAGAGCCTTCACTGTCTGGGGGAGTTTATCAGCAAGCTCAACTAGCTTTCCAGTTATATCTGGAAGCCCGAAAACGTAGGTCTAGTTTGTAGTAATTTAGAGTCTCAGACATTTGAATTGTCCCATGCCAACTTTGTATCTCCTGATCACTTATAGCCAGTTCAAACTGTTTCATTAAGTGGGAGTGATCCTGATCCCCCGTTCCAAGCAAATGACAATCCAGCACGATCTAGCATATTTTGGGAGGACAAACGCCTTTCTTCAGACAGGAAATTTTGAGGAAAAATGCCAGGACAAGGATGAAGATCAACAACCAATAAAACCAGAACAAAGCTGAAAACCAACAAGAAACCAAAAATTAAAACAAAATTTAAAGAATTGAAAGCCTAAAATAAAGACACTCACCAATACCTGCGAATAACAATTACGACTGTTCTCGCTCAGTATTGGCGAGAATAATACACGTTGGTTTCTTCGTTGATTTTTTGTGATATGTCAGGCCATTGTGGTTTACGAAATTATCTTCATTCAAATCGCTCCACTAATTGCACCACTATGCGAGCCACACAATTTCCGGGCCTCACTGTGGCCGCGCGAATACGACTCTGAGCACATAAATGTGGCATCTCTGACACCTCCTCTTCCCGTCCATCAAGTTTGAGTCGAATAGGAGCCATCTGCAAATTTCTGGTTCCCGCTTCATCATCCTACCGTGGCCGAATCTGATCAGGGGCCAAATAATAAATCTCGGAAGCATAAACTTAGTACTGACCAACTTGCATCCAGTTCGGGCCATTCATTTGATTTTCGGATAAAGGAACGTAAATTTTCCTAGGGCATTGTTTTGGGTCCGTAAGTCTATTTGATCCGGCTATTAATATGCCTGCCATGTTTCATCATCCCGGAAACTCGCTCCAACTGGCTCCAACTCTCTCGAAAGAGCTCCGATACGATCTGGTTCTGTCAAAAACGTATCCAGGGCTTATGGCTGTTCTCCCCACCAAATTCTATCCCGATCCCTCAATTCTAAGTGTTTTCACGAGATTTGCGGTACCCCTTCCACACCCCCCCCCCCCCACAAGTATTGGATCCGTTCCAGAACTGAAACGGAACGGAGACGATAGCTCTTTGCACTTGCCACTTGCCGTCCTAGTACATCAGGAAGTACAGAACTCGCGGGATCCCCGGTATTCCGGACCCTCTCCCAACTCTCCCCCCACCCCCGAATCCAGTACAGTTATGTCTGCGATATATCCAGGACTTGTGCTTGTTATTCACACTAAGTTTCATTCCGATCCCTCCACTCTAAGTGTTTCCCAAGATTTCTGGTTCCCTCTCTTACCCCCCCCCCCCCGAAGTTACGGGATCCGGTTTGGAATTGAACTGAGTCGTCGGAGGCACGATAACTTTCCAATGTGGAGTTTCATTAAGATCCGATCACCCGTTCGAAAGTTATACATACCTCAAATTTCCAAATTCGCCCTCCCTCCACTTCCCCCTGATGGCTGGAACGGAGAAGTGAATATTTCCAAGTTAATCTGCTCGGGTCCTTGATACGTGTGACAAGTTTCATCGTCTAGCTTGTGGAAGCGTTGGCTCTCGATGAATTTGTTTATTTTTTTTATTTTTTATTTTTTGTTGCGAGGTGATGCGGAAGGTCGGTTGTGTTCGCGAGAACACATGGTGAGTTATTTTTTTTATTATAAAGATAGCTGTTTCCCAACCAACGGGCCATAGAGCCCTTTGGATTTTGTTTAATAAATATATTTTGTTTTTTGTCTATGTTAGTATTATGTTAGTTGTGTCGACATAAGTTTGTCAATAAAAACAACTTGAACTAAACTGATCTGAAAGTGCCCGAACTAGCAAAACCCGGACTAACGCACGGACAGAAATTCCGATCGCTATATGGCCCTTGGCCGAACGGCAAGTGCCATAAAAACAAAAATGGCCCTTACTTTGGAAATAAAACAAAATACTAGTGACGAAAATCGGAACCGGGGCCGGCGATCGCACACGAGCGCTTATAGGCTGTAAAAATGTAAATAATTCTTATTTTCGCATACCCACGAAAATCGGATATGTTTGCTACAGATTTTATGTTTCCCTACGGTAAATAAGTAATTTGTTTATGACCCATCGTTTTTTAAAGCGGATTATCTGAAAGGAAATAAATAAGATACCAGAACAAAATACAATTCCATCAACCAGGAAACAGTGGGGCCAAGTTGTCCATAGTTTTTGGTAGGGACGACGAAACTTCCTAAACGGTAACGCTTGCATCTCGAACATATAAACTTTCGAAGGTCCCCCCCCCCCCTAATTTCGAGTGAAATGAAATAGAATATATGCTTCTCAACAGAACTACCTTCGACGACCAGAATTAAAGGACCTAATGAAAGCTTCAAAATTTAAACCAGGCCCAACCCTTCCCAACAGGAATACTAAAAGCCGATCGTTATTTTATAAAGGACGCGGATACTTCCTGTACAATACTTTTTCAGGCAGCAAAGGGCGGCGTTGTGATGGTTTGCTTCTACCCACCTTTCATCTCGTGTGGTAACACGGCCACCCTTCTGGATGTCGTTGGTAAGTAAGGGGTAAATTGTTTAGTGAACTAAACACCAAAGTGCACCTTCAGTGGATTTGAACACGTCTCCTTCGGCTTCCCAGGCTGACGCTCTAACATCTTAGCTAAATATTTGACAGTGCGAAACGGATACGTCAGCTGATTTTATAGGACCATTGCCCAGATAAGCCGAAATATGGCAAAATCTGGCTTGGCTCAAGTGCCATATACCGATCATTTTTCGGTGTGTCTGTCAAGCCACTCATCTCAGTTAGGGTACTTCCAAAAGTGCTAGGACGATGAAACTTGGCAGGCATCTTAGGGACCCTACCAAACGACTTGGAAATAGTCACTTCCCCGATTCGACCACCGTGGGTGGAGGGAGGTGGAATCCGGAATATTGACGTTTTTATGGCACTTGCCCTTCGGCCAAGTGCCATATAGCGATCGCAATTTCTGTCCGTCCGTTGGTCTTTCGGTCGGTCTGTCCACGTTCTGCCAGTTTGGGCACTTCCACATAAGCTAGGACAATGAAACTTGGCAGGCGTATCAGAGACCCCAAAAGATTAAGTTAAAAATAGTCACTTTACCGATCTGAGCATCGTGGGGGGAGTGGAGGGAGGAGGAATCCGGAATCTAGAGGTACTTATAACTTTTGAACGGGTTCTCCGATCATAATGAAACTTCATATTCGGAAAGACCCCGTGTTTCAGACGACCTGCTTAAAATCCGGACCGGGTCTGCCGACTTTGGGGGGAGCCGGAAATCTTCGAAAGCCTTTAGAGTGGAGGGATGGGGATGAAACTTGGTGGAAGAACAAGCACAAGTCCTAGATACATTGTTGACATAACCGGACTGGATTTGGGCACTGTGGGGGGTTGAGAGGGGGGGCGGAATTCCGGTGATCCCGCTAGTTCCGAGTTCGTACTTCCGGATGTGCTAGGAAAATGAAAATTTGCAGGCATATCAAGACCTTAGATGATTAAGCTGGAAATGGTCACTTTCCAAATCCGAGCATCGTGGGGGGAGTGGAGGGAGGGGGCGAACGGAATCCTGAAGTACTCACAACTTCGAATGGGTGATCGGATAGGAATGAAATTGGATATTTGGAAAGATCTCGGGCCTCAGACGACCCACGTAAAATCCGGACCGGATCCGGTGACTTTGGGGGAAGCTGAATGGGGAAACCGGAAATCTTGTGAAACACTTGGAGTGGAGGGATTGGGACGAAACTTGGTGAGAAGAACTCAAGTCCTAGATATATCGTTGACATAACCGGATCGGATTCGGGCACTGTGGGGAGAGTTGGGGTGGGGGAGGGGGTGGAATTCGGTGATCCCGCGAGTTCGGTACGAGGACGATGAAATCTGGTAGGCATATCAGGAACCCGAACAGACTGCCTTGAGAATAGTTGTTTCCCCGATCAGACCAAGGGGGCGTGGAGGGCTGGGAATCCGGAATCTAGTGGCATGCATAACTTTTGAAAGGGTGAACGGATTTGAACGAAACTTGGCAAATGGAAAGAGCTATCGTCTCAGATGTTCCACGTAAAGTCCGGATCGGATCCGGTACTTGTGGCGGAGTTGGAGGGCGCCGCCAGAAATCTCCTGAAATGCTTAGAGTCGAGGGATTGGGATAGAATTTGGTAGGAAAACAAGCATAAGCCCTGTGGACACGTTCTTTACAGAACCAGATCTTACCGGGGCTCTTTCGGGGGAGCTGGAGGAGGTTTCCCCGAATTCCAGTGATCGCGAGTTATGATACTTCCAGATGTGCGAAAGACGATAAAGCTTGCCGTGCATAGACTTAAGAACCCGACACAATGACCTAAGAAAACTTCCGTTCCTGGATCCGACCGTTTTTGAGGGAGCTAAGGGAACGAGAATCCGGAAATTACTTACTTCCCTAGGTTGCGAACAGTTGGTCCGATTCGAGTGAAACTTTATTGGTGATATGAACTAATGACCAAGATATGCAAAACATGTTTACGAACCACATGAAGCCATGGTTGGGGAGTTGGAGAGGGGTCCGAAAACTTTTTGACGTGCACAGAAAACAAACGAATGGGCCCAATGGGATGCAAGCTGGACAGGACCAAGTTGTGTGCGTCCCAGATTCGTCATTTGGCGTCCGAATCACTTCGGTCACAGAGGGGGGAGTTACAGGGAGAGTCTCGGATATTCTGTGGCTCGCTGAGGGGTCACCAGTGGAGCGATTGTAATGAAACTTGGAAAGTAGAGAGATCATATGCCCTAGATGACATATTTTAGGGTCCGGACCGAATCTGAGCACGGTGCTCGAGCAATTTCCCCAAAAATGCTCAGATTCGAGCAAAACTGGATAGGCGGTAAGAGAAGATGCTTTAGATGATTCATGTATGTGTCCGAACCAGATTTGGGCGTGGCAGGGGCAGTTGGCGGGGGGGGGAATAGTGTGGCACGTTTAGGAATCAAACGAGTCGATCTAAACTTAAAAGATAGAAAAGTAATATGCCCCAGATGATCCGACGCAATGCCGGAAATACTCAGACTCGAGTGAAACTAGATATCCTATTTATAGATCCGAACCTGGGGGGTTGAAGGTGGTAATTTGTGACATTCATCTACGTTCTTGTATC